>CABFOW010001408.1:0-79299 GCA_902141385.1 Timema californicum | reverse complement strand
CACACACACACACATACACAGAATACCGAGCAAAATTTGTTTAGAAAATATATTTATTGGATAACCAAGTCAATTTAAATACTTTAAAAATCACGAGCAATCCAGTATTATAGTTTATATGCATTTAGGCCTACTAATAAGCCCCTTTTTTGATCATCTTAATTATTATTCTCTCTCGTCAACATATTACCTTAAACCATAAAATGTACTAGTTCAAAGTGCTAATATGCAAAGATACTATCACTTTTTGGCTCCAATGTATGATCACTGGAACTAGAACTTTAGCATGGTCTGCGGGAGGAGTGCCATAGGGGTGGTTGTTACACTACATCTTGTCACTGCACGGTGAGAGCTTTCACCGACTATGACAAAACTACGATCTATTCCTTATTTTATGAATTTGCTCAAATACCATCAAAACTTGCTTTTCATTCAACGTTTTTGTCCAGAAATCAGCTGTTTTGTTGCCTAGGTTTTTTAAGACTATAATCATACTTTTTTGACAGTTTGAAATTTTTATTTTTCATCAACTTTAACTTCAGTTGGGACTCATTTTATCATTTTTATTTTTACTGTTTTAGGGGTCTCTGAAGGTTCGATAATATTGTTATTAATATGAATTTTAAATTAATGGATTCGATAACTTGAGCAAACCAAACTAGAAAAATACTAATAAAGCTTTATTTAGGTCATTGCAAACTCCACAATGTGTTTAAAATATGTTAATATATTTTAATATTGTGAGGTAAAGTGAATGTTTATTAATTATTACCATATTGACTGTAGAAAGAATCACACTTTATTTTTACCAAAGAGTCTTTATAAAACCATTGCATATCTTATAATTTCAGCCTAGGATAATACATAATAAATATGTTAACTTTATTTAGTTTGAATATATCTACTGATCCAGCTGTGCTCTATTCTTTGTGTAATTAATTATATTCATTAGCACTAGATGTCAGCACTGCATTAACCCTTCTCTTTTAATGGCTCTAGGCTTATTAATCCAGCACTTTTTCTTAGTATAATGGGAAAAACTGTGAGTTCAAGTGCCTTTTAGCTCTAGGAGTACACATCCATGAAACTCTCTTGTGGAGAATAATTAATAAGTGCTCAAGAAACGAGATGGGTACTCTGTCACCATTCGCAAAGATAGGCTCGCAGTTAAATAAATTGTGTTTCTCTATGTTTGATAATTTTAAAGTGAGTGTGAAAAATCTCATCTGTTAACACCACACATATATTTTGGCTCTCCGGGATGGATATATTTCTTTGAAATAAATGAACTCTCGCTATGGTACAGTACACTCTATTAAGAGGACAAATAAATCTGCTCATAAAGTTATTAATAACTACAAAGTGTTTTTAATTGTATTAAATTTTCATTATAAGCGCAAACCTAAACATTTAGTTATTGTATTTCATTTAAAAATCATAATGATAAACTCGTCCCTGTGTCCTATGACTAGGTTCAGTTTCGCTTGCCAGATTGATAAAGCATATAATCACATAGTTTTTTTGTAGTATTTCTCTCTCACAAACCTGTTATGTAGACTCTGATTTTGTTTGATTGTTCCTCATTTAATTAGTTCAAGTGTATTTCTGATTACTATACTAATATTGCTCATCATGAGGTTCGTAACTTTCACTTGGCAATGCGACCTTATTAAGAAACGCCTCGTTAAGATTAGGGAATTAGTAAAACAAGTTTCTATAGTGAACAAAGAGGAAGTATTGTTCGAGTATCACATTCATAAACTATCTTTGTTCGAAAAGGAAGTTGAGTCCAAACGTAATGAGTTTGAAGTGTGCTGTTATCTAAGATTTTTTCATTAGAAATTGAAGATTACACTGATATTGTAACTCAGAATCAAGACAAAATATTTGAATTACATACATTTTTAAGTTGTAGTATAACAATGTTACTTCACAATCCTTAACCTCAACTGGACGATTCAAGACACTCCGCGCCTAGCGGGTCTGTGGTTCCAACTCCGTCTATACGCTTAACAAAAATTGAACTACCGACCTTCTCTGGTGATTCATCACAGTAGATGAGTTTTCACAATTTGTTCGACACAACTATTCACAAAAATTCAAGCTTAACACATGTTGAAAAAATGTCTTATTTGATGTCAACTCTAAGCTCAGACGCGCGTAATACAATTAAGTCTCCCTTTCCGTGCCTTATTATAAAATAGCCTACCATTTATTGTGTAATCGCTATCACATCATATGAAACTTAACTTCTCTTCACATAAATAAAATATTTGATTTGCCTCATGTCATTAGTGGATCGCTCAAGAGCCTACGTAATATGCTCAGTAGTTATGATGAAAACAGTCAAGCTCTCCACGCTCTTGAACAAGGCACATCTCTCGAAGGTTCTCTATTGTTCTCACTTATTACGGAAACTTGACGTTGACACTCGACACAGGTTCGAGACCAGCCGTGGTACAAATGTAAGTTTACCAACGGTAGATAAATTGATTAGGTTTTTACATCTTGAAGTGTCACACCTTGAGTCAGCCAACAATATGAATACTACCCAAAAGCACCCGCACACTTCTCATACACCACAAGCTTCTTACTCATTGTAAAGAATGCCAGGTGGCATCAAACCCACGTCCTATCAAAATCACAAGACCACGCTATTATCCACCTCTCACACTAATTGTGTTTTTTTGTAAATCTGACACTCATTTAATTTATCGTTGCCCAGATCTCCAAGTCAAAACTCCTCAAGAAAGATTTAATTTTTTAAGTGTTAATGAAAATTACTATACTTGTCTTGGTCACTCTCACACACTGAACAATTGTGAATAATCACGTTCATGTAAAAAATGTAATAAAATACATCATACTTCACTACACTTGGACTCAGTACCGTCTAAAGTCACTCAAGTTCACTCTACTTGTCCACCGCACAAAACGGAGAGTTCTGCATGTCAACAAGCCTCAGCAAACACATCAACTACAAATACTCTTTTTGGTAGGTTGTCACAGATATATAACACCGTGCTTTTAGCAACAACTCTTGTTAATCTCTCAACAGCTGATGGTGTCTCCCTTGTTGTTCGTGGAATATTGGTTTCTGCTGCTCAAAGTACTTTCATTACGGAACAATGTGCTCAATTGCTCCAGGTTAAACACACTCGCACCTCAAGATCAATCAATGGTATTTCCCAAGCTTTGGTAAATACTAAAGGCCTTACATATCTTAATATTTCGTCTCTGAATGGAAATATATCCAGAGAGCATCCCATATTAATATTGGATAAGATAACTTCAGATCTTTCTTGTGACATAAAAAGGAAGATGGCCTCCTTTGTCCTAGCTGACCCCACATTTGACACCACGGTACCCATAGATATCCTCTTAGGTGCAGACTTGTTTGCACAAATAATGACTGGTGAACAATATATTCTCAGAAAAGACCTGCCCATTGCCTTTGTTACGGTTTTTGGTGTCGTACTTATGGGATCCACCCCCTATTCTGCACCCAGTCTATACTTGTCTTGGTCACTCTCACACACTGAACAATTGTGAATAATCACGTTCATGTAAAAAATGTAATAAAATACATCATACTTCACTACACTTGGACTCAGTACCGTCTAAAGTCACTCAAGTTCACTCTACTTGTCCACCGCACAAAACGGAGAGTTCTGCATGTCAACAAGCCTCAGCAAACACATCAACTACAAATACTCTTTTTGGTAGGTTGTCACAGATATATAACACCGTGCTTTTAGCAACAACTCTTGTTAATCTCTCAACAGCTGATGGTGTCTCCCTTGTTGTTCGTGGAATATTGGTTTCTGCTGCTCAAAGTACTTTCATTACGGAACAATGTGCTCAATTGCTCCAGGTTAAACACACTCGCACCTCAAGATCAATCAATGGTATTTCCCAAGCTTTGGTAAATACTAAAGGCCTTACATATCTTAATATTTCGTCTCTGAATGGAAATATATCCAGAGAGCATCCCATATTAATATTGGATAAGATAACTTCAGATCTTTCTTGTGACATAAAAAGGAAGATGGCCTCCTTTGTCCTAGCTGACCCCACATTTGACACCACGGTACCCATAGATATCCTCTTAGGTGCAGACTTGTTTGCACAAATAATGACTGGTGAACAATATATTCTCAGAAAAGACCTGCCCATTGCCTTTGTTACGGTTTTTGGTGTCGTACTTATGGGATCCACCCCCTATTCTGCACCCAGTGTACATCTAGCATATTTTAATGGTGTCACCACTCTACTCTCTACCAATGATATCGACCTTCACTCATCCTTGCAAAACTTCTGGAAACTTGAAGAACCTCCACATATCATGGGCCCCTCTAATGAAGAACAGTTATGTAAAGATCATTTTGTCTCTACGCACACTCGAGATGTTACTGGTCGATATGTAGTACGACTCCCATTCAACGAATCTCACCCTCCTCTCTCCGACTCTTTAAATAATGCAAGAAATAGATTTAATGTTTTAGAACAACGATTTGCTACTCAACCTCAATTCTGACAAATGTATATAGACTTTATGGAGGATTATCTTACAGCTGTTCAAACGACTGAATGCAAATCGCCTCCAAATATTAACTCATCACACTACTTCTTGCCCCACTATGGAATCATGAAATGAACCTCATCCACAACTAAGCTATGGGTCATTTTCGATGCCAGCGTCCGCACCTCCAACTCAGTTTCGTTAAATCACGTTTTATTACCTGGGCCTAAACTTAAAAATGATATTTGTGGCGTGATCACTCACTTTGGTCACCACCCCATAGTCTTCTCATGCGATATTAGACAAATGTACCGACAAATCTTGATACACCCTGATGATCAAACGTACCAATTGATTTACTGGCGTGACAGTCCCGCAGTACCTCTTACTGTCTACCAACTTAGTACTGTCACTTATGGAATTACCTCGTCCCCAAATATTGCACTAAGAACTCGCTGCCAGTTAGTGAAGTATGAAGGAAACAACTAACCGCGTGCATCCAAAGTATTGCAAACACAAATTTTTGTAGATGATGCAGTTTTGTGGAGAAGACACTATAGAAGATGCACTACTTCTCCAAGATGAACTTACCAAGCTGTTAAAATTAGGATACTTAGAATTACGAAAATGGTCAAGTAATACGTCTCAACTTCTTGATTCAGTGCCACAGGACCATAGAGAAACCCCCTCTCTATTTTCGGACACCAGAACAACCATTGTTCAGCATTCTTGGGCTCCAGTGGACACCTGACTCTGACAACTTCTCCTATTGCATGAGAGTGACAAGAGACGCTCACAAGCTTATAAAGCGTATCGTTCTTTCAATTGTGTCTCATATCTATTACCCTTGTGGTTGGTTAACTCCTGTCGTGTTCTGGGCGAAGTCTTTTATCCAGCTGTTATGAACATTAGGCCTATAGTGGGATGAACCCTTGCCTGCTGACATTGCTTCAAACTGGGAAATTTTTTTGAAGAATATTCCTGTTTTAGAAGCCATTAGCATACCACGCTATTTCTATCTTGCGTCTCCTACCAACATTCAGCTTCATGGGTTCTGTGATGTCAGTGAGGCAGGGTATGAATGTTGCCTCTACCTCATATGTCTTGACCCCTCAAACAAAGTGACAGTTAGTCTTCTCATCGCCAAATCATGTGTATCTCCCTTTGAAAGAATTTCCATACCTCGCTTAGAAATCTGCGCCGTTCACTTACTTGCCAAACTTATGTACTATTGCACTGACCTCTCATCACAACATTGCAAAATTGACTCTAGAATTGCTTGGTCAGACTCTATGATTGTCGTCTCGTGGATTCATACACTCAAATTATATGTGGCCAATCATTTCGCACATATCCAAGAATGGCTACCTCCTCACACTTGGACACATATAGCTTCTCTCCACAACCCTGCTGACTGTGCCTCTTGAGGTTTGTTGCCTCCAAATATCAAAGATCATCCATCCCCTGTGGTGGTCTGGCCCTTCGTGGCTTTTTCTTCCACCTGAAAAGTGGCCTTTCTCTCGATTCACTCCTGTGGCCAAAGCGGCATTGCCCGACGTCAACCCCTCACCATTAAATGTTCACATTGTTAATCCTTCTACTGATTTGATTCAAATATTACTGCTCAAATCCTCGTCATGGACAAAACTTGTCAACACAATGACTTTTGTACTTCGCTTCCTTAAACAGTGCAAATCAAAGGATCGCCAAACAGGACCCTTGAACCCTCAAGAACTCAATGAAGCCATTTAACGCATCTGCTGAGATATCCAAGCTAAAACCTTCACCTTCTACATATAACTCATCAAGGCTAAGAAACCATGCAGCACCAAACTTCAAAGCTTATTCTTGTTCCTTGACAGCCAAGGAATACTGAGAGTAGACGGACGACCACACACAACAACTTCAACAGTTTGCATCACAACATTCCATCAAATTACACTCCCAGCCGCAACACATCAAGGAGGACTTTGGGAATCTGCAATCAAAAAAGCAAAATACCACCTCTCAAGAGTAATTGGAGATCAGATATTGACTTTAAAAGAGTTCATAATATTGACAACTAAAGTGGAAGCTATGTTGAACTCTAAACCGCTAGTCCCTCTATCTACTGACCCATGGGAACTAGATGCTCTAACTTCGGGACACTTCTTGATTGGTTCTCCTCTTGTTGCCGTACTTAAACCAATGTATCTGACAAACCATGCAACTGATTGAAAAGATGGAATTTAGTCAAATCACTCTCTCACCCCTTCTGGTATTTACACTCCTTTCAGCAACGCTCAAAATCGACAACGTCGAAAGCTAAACTACAAGCAGGAGATCTCGTCCTCATTCATGAACTCAACATACCACCTTTGTCTTGGCGTCTTGGGCGCATCACTTTGACTTCTCCTGGAAAAGATGGCATTGTATGATTTGTACATCTGCGCACCCAAAAGGGAACACTTTCAAGGCTTGTCATCAAAGTATTTCCTCTCCCACTCATCTATGGTTGTATATTATTATCTTGTTCTTTTTAAGTTATCTCTTTGTATTTGCCTTTTTTTTCCCACTTTAATTGGTTTATCTTGTGCTTTAGTTCTTTCATGATTGTTGTTGTATCTTTGGTTCTACTCATTCATTGAACTAGTAGTTTAAAGCGAGTGATATGTTTAGTATTAATATATCTACTAAGCCAGCTGTTCTCTATTCTTTGTGTAGTTAATTATATTCATTCTGTTTGATAATTTTAAAGTTTGTGGGAAAATATCGTCTGTTTATACAACAACAGATGGTGCTTTTTACTGCTTAATTTTTGACAAGTTTAACTTTGCATGAACATGTTGAAGAACTTACACTTATACATGATAACTTAAAAAATTAGGGTCCAAAACTAATATGGTGTTTAGTTAACATTTTATTTAACATCATAATTTTAAGGTATTTAACTAGGAAATGATTCAATTTGATAATTATTTGAAATTTACGAATAGTATTTGCTTTGATTTGAGATTTGATTCGCATTTCAAAAACCTGCTTCACAGATGTCTATACTGTTTTCAGCAGATGAATTTTTTTTTTCCATTCCACCCGCCATAAGATTTTATGTAGAAAGCACCTGCCTCCTTTGAGTTTGCTTTTTTGTCTTTTCTTGCATTGTACTCTTCAAGAAGTTTTTAAGTTTTCAATGACTCTTTATCTGGCAATTCTTCTATAGCTTTGATTGTGCAGCAAAAATTATCATGGTTATTTGACACACTTTAAAGTAAAACTTTAGTCAATTAATTTTCAATGATGTGACTATCCATTTCGTTAAGTTGCTCAACTGTGTTGAGAAACTTCGTGAGGTGAGCCACCATGTTTTTTCCCCTTGGTCATTTTTGTTGGTAAAAGATTTTTCAGATGTCGCCTTTCTGGCAGTCAACCGATGAACTAGTTCCAGTTCTTGCCACATCTGATGCGATGATTTGTAGTTCACAGCCAAGACAATGTCAGATTTAGCTTTATGATCAGCCTTGTCCCACCCGGCCGTGAGCGAGACATTCACAGCAATATCTATTGCGTTGGCCCCTTTCACTCCTGCTGGCCTGTGAATCATTCCATCAACGTATTCCCAATGGTCTCTGTTTTATATAAAAAATTGCTTTCATTAGCTGTTTCCATATGTCACGACCTTTTCCTGTTTTTTGATGTTCATGGATTATCTGGATGCCATATGGACTTCTTGGAAAGCTCACTGATTTCGGGCATCAAAAAGCTTTGTTTGTCTTTTCATGTTATCTCATCTTTAATTGTCCTCTCACTATTACAACATCAGGGTATCTACCATCTGGGAAAACTGAAATTAGCTGGGAATTTGAAGTGGCCAGGAAAAAACGGGAATAAGTTGAGAATTTGGTAAATTTAAAAAAAAATGGGGAAATGTTCTTTGAGAATTTGGTAAATTTACAAAAAAATAATAATGGGAAAATGTTCTTTTACTCAAAATATTAAATATAATAATCATTAAATCACAATGCAATTCAAACTGTGTAGTTTTTTGTAAATGTACATATTATATTTTATAGTTTTAAAATACCTAGTAGACTATGTTAGTAGAAATATTTTTTTAAATATTTAAATGTTAAAACTTATTATTAATATAATTATTATTCATAAAAAGGTTGGTAAACCATGTGGAAGGGGGGTGGGGCTGAAGTGTGTGACATACTTTTGAGTCAGTAATTTTAGGAAATGATCAGGGAAAAAGTCAGGTAATTCATTTGTCAAGTTGAGTAGACACCATTCACGGATATTTTTTGTTTTTATGCAACATAAATGTTGTTACAGCGTCCTGGGCCTGTGACCTGTTAGTTTTAGTTATTAAACAACACTTTACCACAAAACAATATTCATATCTAGTGGAATAAAAACATCTGCACATAACTCTAAAAACAAAAGAACATACAAAATGGTTGTAAGGCGCAAGGCATCCTTTATGTGTCATGATATCATCAGAGAGGTGGCATCACCAACCTAAATACAGAACAGAATGTGAACTAAGAGAATATTTATTTACTCTACACAACAGTTAGTTTGATAAATTCAAATTTTAGCCATAATTTTTATATATTTGTAGCACCATACCATTTAAATAAGAGAGGATTTTATACTATTTTAACCCAAAACTCGTCAATTTTTTATTTGGCAATATTGATTCATTTTATTCATCTTCTCTACAAATTTGTAAGTCATTGTTAATTTAATGAGACAGTCTATACACAAAATATACAAAACACAAAGAAAGATATGCTTGAAGAATTTGAAAAATAACTGAACACCTGCAGTGTTCCTAATTGATATAACAGGTGTTGGCTGAGAACAAACCTCTGCAGGCCTACTTGTTTAGGGGTCGAGTGTAAAAGTACCCCTGCATTGCTGGGGTTGGGGAAAATATTCATTACTTGTACATTTTTGCTTAAGTTATCATAGATATCAAATTTATCTCAAATTACTCTTAGATTAAGCGGGAACATAGAATTGCTTAAGAGTAATGTTTTTTTAAATTAATTCTATTTAAAACAGGGTGTCTACCATT
Organism: Timema californicum; assembly: GCA_902141385.1. Lineage (NCBI taxonomy): Eukaryota > Metazoa > Arthropoda > Insecta > Phasmatodea > Timematidae > Timema > Timema californicum. The sequence goes on along the minus strand of CABFOW010001408.1, from coordinate 69,718 downwards.
CGGGAAAATCAGGGAAAACGAGAATTAGCCGGGAATTTGAAGTGATCGGGAAAAAACGGGAATAAGTCGGGAATTTGGTAAATCGCAATAAAAATCTGGGAAAATGATATTTTACTTAAAATATGAAATACAATAATCAGTAAATTATGTCATTTTTTGGTTTGTAGCTGTGTAATATATTTTTAATTCCTAGTAAACAATTTTAATTCAAATTTTAAAACTTATTATTATTATTATTATTATTATTATTAAAACATATTAATAGGAAAACAAGGGTAGAGGGGGGGGGGCGAGTTAGAAGGAAGTGACATACTTTTTAGTCGGGAATTTTAGGAAATGATCAGGGGAAATCAGGAAAAAAGTCGGGGATTTCATTGGTCAAGTTTAGTAGACACCATGTTAAAAGCTAAAAGTAACTATTTCGTGTAAATCGTTCCCATTGATAATATGCATATTTAGGTAGGATAGTCTGTGTTCATACAATCGTAGGTGGCAAGTCTTCTCACAAGCCACAGCGTAATCCAATACTAATAATATTAGCTTTTTCTGTCGTTATTTTCCTTGCCCTTATTATCTTCGTTTGTTTCCCAGAAGCAATCTACAGGTTGTCAAAAAGGGTGTTTGTCAAAAACAGTATGCTGCTTGCTAGTGGTTTGGAATGAAGTTTAAGTATAAAGTTCAAAGTACCTAATTAGTTGAAAGTTTTCCATTCAAAATTCTAGTACCCAGTGTTAAGTTTGTTATATTATGGAGAATGTACTTTATACTCGCAAATATGTTGTATTAAAATCAACTAAAACATTATAAATTACCCAATTAAAATATTACGGTGGACGGTAAACATTCTTAAGTTATTGTGGACAATGACATAATATAAAATGAAAATTAAGCGATGATTGAAAACATCAGTATCATTAAAGTTCTATTGTCTTTTTACTTAATGCACCTTTAAAAACAAAGTTTCAATCACTTGTTTAAATCAATAATCTTGATGCTGCTTGGATGTTAATGACTTATTTACCTATTTTTGAAAAAGTTGTAACTTTCTTTGAGCCAAGGCTAGGCCTACTTTTTATATTCTGAATGTTAATGACTAGTTTAAATAAATGGTACAGTGTAGCACACAGAATTTCTCCTGCTTTTATCTCAAAATAGACATTTAATCATATAAGATTTGTAAAACAAAATAATAGGTTTATACATTGTTGCCGGAACACTATACCAAAGATCATAAATGAAATAATACACATTGTTACTTAATTACTTTATGGTATTAGAAACTAGGATCATTGTTACGTAAAAATTGAGAAAAAAGAAACATTTTTATCCACCAAAGAGCATAAGAATCAAATTAATTTTCAAAGAGATTAATTAAAAAGTATATCTATTTGCTTATAGTTCAGATATCATTGGTTGTATAAAATATATTTAGTATAAAAGATTTTTATCTTTTATACTAGCTACTTTACAATGATAAGTTATTTCTTATCTCAAATAGTTGCGGAGAAATGATGAAAATTGGAAAATTTCCCCTGTGTAAAGTACTCTTAAAGTCATTTTCATTACAAAATGAGAATTTATGTCTTGTTCATAATGATAAACAGTGTCTAGATATAAAATTTAAACAAAATCGTTAAAGTGAATTTTGAGAAAATGACTTTTTTCTCTTTTTTGCTCTTTAATAAACTACCTTTAAATTTAGGGTTGGATATCTAATTCCAAAAACTCCTTGGGGGGGTCTTTATGAAAACCACAGATAACAAGTTTTATTCCAATTGATAAAACAGTTTTGGCTCTAGCTCGAGATACAGACGAATGGAAAGACAGAGAAACAGCATTGCGAAAACCTCTTTTCTAGTTTTGAGGAGTCATTTATAAAAATCTCGAATTCAATCTTTTTGACGATCACAATAATTTTTCTCCGAGGTTTCGAGAGAAAGTAAAAATGTTAAACCCAAATCTGCAATTACTATTCAAAAAACTTCCAAGTTTTAGGTGCAAGGGTTGTGTAAATCATAAATCTCCGTCCCTGATAACAGGATGGAATGCCAGGCCTCCACCGTGGTTTGGATCCCACGTTAAATTGTGGGTCCTTCAATTCATCTCACAATCACCCTACCATTCCACATTAGTGTGTGTATAATCCGAATGGGTAGTAAGATGTGGTGTTGTTGTTGTTGTTAATAATAATAATAATAATAATAATAATAATAACACTAACAGGATGGAAGATTTAATATATAACTAGATAGATTGATGAAAAATTTAAAAAAATATTGTTTTGTGTCTCTTTATACGAAAAAGGAATATTTCCAAACTTTAAATCAATATGTAGGTAGGTAACTGTGAAAGTGAAAAAAGTGTGAAAAGAAATGAAAAGAGAAGTATGTTTGTCCCTATCTGGGCCTAACCCAACTAACTATCCTTAAAGGTTGGCTTCTTTCACTAACACTTACTTTACATTAATATACAGTGTCTCTACACGTCTTACTATACATTTCCAAGCCATAAGACAATAATCCATTATATAAATTCCTTGTTGATAAATTTTAATCTTTTAATGATAAAAACTCGTTGTTGTCTAACTAAAACTTGCTTTGCATATTAAACTTAAAATTTAATTTACATTCAATACTATCTAAAAGCTTATTTCTTGTTTTAGCACCACTTAAACTAGTAACATGATATTTCAAAAATACCTCATTTCTATAAACAAACTAAAATTCTGATTTTGGTTAGTGTCCACCCACCTGTATGCAGGGATCCCTTAAATTTCCATTTATTTATTTTGATTAAATACCCTACGATACCACTTTGTTTGCATTCCTATCACTAGGACTGCAATGTGATACAGGATAGATCAATTAAAGCAAACTATTTTCAAAATTAATTAGAAAAATATACAGTGGACGAAATCTAATATTGAAACAATTGACAGGTTTCTTAAAATCTCTAAAAACAAAAGTTATGATTTACTGTTTAAAAATAATGCTACCCAAATGTGCATTATTATTTGCTATGCATTGCTGCAAAGTCTTTAATATTCTTGAGTTGATCAGAAAACACCTCTTTAAAATACACCCATATAAAAAATCGGGTCTGTCAAATCCATTGATTGCGGAGGCCATGTGACATCACCAAACCGGTAAATGATGCGCTCTCAGAAGAACCTGCACATTATTTTTATGTTGTGACGAGTAGCTCCGTCTTATTGAAACCACACATTTTCAAGCTTAAACTTATGCTGACATAACTCAAGAACATGGAAATTTGCTATCATTTCTACATAACATTCAGAGTTCAATGTTGTTGTTTGGTTACCAGCATTTTTGAAGAAATAAGGCCCAATGACACCCATTGTTGAACACTACACCTTTTCAATATACACTGATATTTGTGAAATTCTTTTGGATTTGCAGTTGCCCAATATCAGAAATGTCGTTTATTCACAAAACTTTTCAGGAAGGAATTAGCCTAATCATTCATTATAAGAGTTTTACGAAATTCCAGATATTGTTTTGTTATACCCATTACAACCTCATAACACTGCAACCGGAAATTATTTACATGTTGGCTCAGTTCTGGCACTAACTGAATTTTTATGGGTAAAATCAGAGGTCCAGGAGCAAAATTCTCTATGGACTCCTTCGAGGCGGTTTCATTGTATGGGCATTCCGGTGTGCCGAACAATGTGGGTTCTGTCCCACAGTCCCTTTCATGCGTTCCATGTTTTCAGGTGTTCGGATTGATTTTAAATGTTTATGTGGTTTATTCTGTAATGATCCATTTGCACCTCACTGTACTTAACCACACACCAATTGTTTATCTTGATGGTGCCGGTTCCCCAATACGCTTGTCACCAAACTTCAGCCTAAATGCATTTTGAACTTCAACAATAGATTTTGATTTTATAACTTGCTCATCAGTAAATACACATTGTTGCATCCAAGATCACAAGCCTATTGCCATCTTTTACACACTGCCCACTCATACCATTAACCTGTATTGCCAATCTAAAACCCATTTGCTTTAACTACCCCAGCCTGTATTATTTTGTTGTCTTAATTTATAGGCAGGTGTGTCTGATAGCCACCTACAGGACAAGGAAACAAGAGAGTTCATCTACGACTTCATTAAGGACCATGGTGGTATCGACGCTGTGAAAGGAGAGTTCAAGGGGACCCCTCCCCCTGTACCAGTGCGCACTGCCCCTGTTCCTGGATCCAACAATATTCAACAGACTCGCATAGCACCACCACCCCCTCCGATGTGCACTGGTGCTTGGCCACCTCCTCCGCCTCCCTCTCAACCACCTGCCATGGCTCTGCCACCGCCTGTTGTCAGAACTATTCCTCAGCGCCAAGATGTACCGCCACCACCATCATATGGTCAGTTGTCTACAAATAATCTTATTTATTTGTGTCTAAGTGTAAAATAGTTCATTTGTAGGCTGCAGATTGTGCGTATATGCATGTTTTTTCCTTTGATAATATTGATATGCCAGCTTTACAAAAAAAGTATTTTATGTGAAATCTAACAAACCAACCCAGTTTTATCATTCATTTTCTTGCATATTCCATATGTTAATGCATATTTTCGATGAATATATATATATATATCGTATTGCTCCAAAAATAGACCGCACCCTAAATTTTCAACCACTTTCAAAGAAAAAACAATATTCCCTCTTAAATATGACCAGTGCATATTAAATTATTTGAAAAGAAAAATTATTTGCCAGTAGGTGCCTACACTTAAAATTAGGTTAATTAAATATATAAAATCATTTTCAGAGAAAAAACCCACACTATTTACTCTTAAAATGATGTCACTTGGAAATAAAAAAGTAATTTATTCATACTCAAAATTAAATGGCTTGGAAAAAAAGGGTAAGTTATTAATATTTAAACTTAGATCACGTGGAAATCAAAAAATAATAATACACTTAAATTTTATCACTGAAAAACATAGGCTAACAATTAGACACTATGAGAGGAACGAAAAATTATTCATCGCTGCTCTCATCAGTGTCACTTTCTTCACTCTCATTGGTCTCTTCTGCATAATCCTCCTACATTGGATAGGCATCACTTCTTAAATCTGTATACAATGGATTCAGCAGATATCCTTCCCCAAGCAGCTAATATCCATTTGCAAAGCAGGTTCAACGAAGGCTTCTTAATTTTGCCACTGGAGGTTAAGGGATGATCTCCTGACAAAAGCTAGTCTGAATACTCCCTTTGGAGGTTGTCCTTGAAGGGTTTATTCACAACCACATGAAAGACTTGTAGTTGTGAAGTCTTACCTCCTGGAATAACAACAAAATCTGAATTTGCTGCCTTGACTTTATTTTTCACATCTGGAGTAAGATGCCCTTTGAATGCATCAAGCACTAGCATTGCCTGTTGGTTTAGAAGAGCTTTAGGCCTTCTATTCCACACGACTGCTAGCCAATCGCACATTAATTCTGTTGTCATCCACCCCTTCTCTTGACACCTGACAATGATTCCACTGTGCAGGGTTTTTCTTCCTAAAATTACATATGGGGGTAGCTTCCTACCATCAGCAGTTACAGCTAACATAGCTGTAATGCACAATTTTTCATTGCCAGTGGTCTTCACAACAATGCATATGGATCCCTTTTCATCCACACAAGTATTTCTTGGCATGTAGAAATACACGGGTGTTTAATCGGTGTTTCTAATCTGACTAAGAAGATAGTCATTCTGTATATGGAGGCCAATTACATACCGTTGATATTTCACCAACTTCTCTGCATAGTCAGTGGGCAACTTTTGTACTAAAGAAGTTCGTCTTAGTGACAGATCACTTCTGCACATGAATGTTGGGCACCACTCAAGGCTTGCCTTGAATTCACATTTTGGCACTTGTAACTTTCTTGCAATTTCTTGTGCCTTCAATCTGATTACTTCATGACTTATTGAATATCCATCATGTCCTTTTCCTTTACAAAAGAAAGAACATGCGCATCAATTCTGGGATTACGCCCATGCTTGGGTTCTCAAAAGGCTTTTCGGGTTATATGGTGTTCTTAAGTTTGTTTTTATCAAAAATCCAGCGATGCATGTTCTTCTCATCAATTTTGTATTTTCTTCCCACTACCCTTTTACACGTAGTTTCTCACCATTAATTTAAAATTGGCATCATAACTTTGTCTAATTTCTGGCTAAAACACGCTTTTTTCTCACCATGTTTCACTTCCGAATTTAATACATGCATTAAATTATTGTTCTCACAAAAGAATAAATGCAGACCATTTAATACACACACTAAATTATTATTCTCACAATAGAATAAATGTTGACCAACATACTGAAACAAAATCTAACTCGAAATATTTAAACTCCCTTACCAAAAGGATATATTGCCAATCGAATGCGTTGAAGAAACTAATTTTATTTTGGCAGCCATTATGGCTCAAATATTATACACACAAATAAGATAGTCATTCTTCATCTATTTTTAAATAACTTTGCCAACTGTCATGGTTCATCTATTTTTAAATAATTTTGCCAACCATCATGGTTCATCTATTTTTAAATAATTTAGCCAACCATCAAGGTTCATCTATTTTTTAAAAGTGGTGGGGATTAACTTCGATATATATCGATTTAACAACATGCATATGGGATAGATACAAAATTGAAATTGTATTATCTAACAGTGCGATTATAGGCCACATTAGAGTTTTAGGAGAGCTGTTTCTAGAGAGAGAAAAATGTGTCTTATTTTTGGGCAAATACAGTACAGTTAGACCTCTATATATCGAAGTTGATGGTTCCCTAAAATAATTTGATGTATAGAAACATTCTTTTTTATACATGATATTGTGTAGTATTGTATTTAGAAATATTTCCTAATCAATGCACTCATCATAATTGAATATGAATCAAATTATTTAGGTCTACAAGTTATGTTCATAAAGCTAATTAAAAACAAATAAAAACATTTTTTGAACACACCTTTAAAAACATGTACAGCAGTTATTCAAATGGATTTAAAATTGTGTGAAAAACTTTATAATATTACACTCCACAGTAAATTTCGATGAGGATTCAGCATAAAAGTGTTCATGCTTATTAATTCTGTGAAATACATCGCTAGAATTCAGAAATATTTTCGGCGAATTAAAGACCATGACGTGTTCTGTTAAATTTGGCCAAAAATGATTTTTTATAAGGTTTAGGAGGCTAAACCTGATTTATAGAGGAGGAAGGCTACTTGAAGAAAGGGGTGAAAGGAGTGTGGAGACAATAACACCCTGCTAGGCGACCCATTGTTGTCACAATGACCTTGGCCAAAAATTTCCTTATACCTGTTGTGGCATCTTCATTCTATTTTTTCTCACCTGTTTTTCTTATACCATCATCATTAGATTTATGGGGGGAAAATCCCAATTTGTATTGAAATAAATTCAATATTTTTTTATAGATAGAAACAGTTTTTCTATGTAATGTCATAGGGATTCACCAAAACTTCAAAACATAAAGCATTTCAATTCATAGAAGTTCAATATACGAAGGTCCCACTTTGTGTGTACGTGCGCGCATGTATGCATCTGTGTAAAGTATTTTTGACTATTTAAAATAACATTTCTTCAATTTTCAGGAAAAATTTAGTCATGCAGGCCACATCACACATTTTCCCTCCCTTCTCAAAGCCACATCATACATCTCACCTTGCCTTAATTTGAGAGCGTTGCAAATAATATGACAGTCTATTAAGTTCAGGTGACCCGCCTTGGTGGCATAGTTAGCTAACGCGCTAGTTGTGTTGAGCTTGACTGCCAAGGACGGGGAGATCGAGGTTCAAATCTCAGTCGGGTGAACTGGGGGTAGTTTTTCTTAAATGGTTTTCCATTCTCCTTCCACACAAACGCAGGTTCACTTCCTCTAAATTCAACCTTCCAAATTCCTAATCCATTAGCGTAATTAGAACTTAAGCGTATAACCCGAACGAGTAGTAAGACACAATGCTACGAACATAAATAAATTTAAAAAATATTAAGTTCAGGAGCAAGTGTATGATTTATGTTTGTCTTTTTGTGCGCGTGTTTATAGATTATTAGTTTTGCTATACATTAGTTTTTATCTCTAAAAAAAGACAATAATTTGTTGTTTTGCAAAGTTTTTTATTAAATTTTCAATTGTATTTAATTCATTGAATTGTAAATAACACATTCAAACGTTCCAAAAGACAAAACTATTAAAGCTAATTCTTAAACAGTAGTTTCATTCAAGAGGACCCTATGCTCAGACTGGCTGTAAAATAATATTTTGCCAAGTTTGTTCAAAACAGGTAAATTTTGTTTTTGTATTCTTGCTTCATAAAGATGTTATATATATTTACTCCTGGGATGGCTGCGATCGACCTTTTCCAGTTTGATATTTCACACAGATTTCAATGCACTGTGAATAAGTGTGCTGTATTATTTTGCTTGTTATACATTCATTTATTTCGTTTTTTGTTTGAAACCTCTGTTTTTAAATTCATTATAGTTCTTTTTGTTATTATTTTAGTAATTAAGTATTCACAGGGTGGCTACAGACAGGGAAAACTGGGAAAACCGGGAATAGTCAGGGAATTTTGCTAGGTCAGGGAAAACCGGGAAAAGTCAGGGAATTAACTTAAAATTACAGACAGGTCAGGGAATTTATAGACTGCAATAGATACAAAATGCAAGTGCCAAGATATGGTGTTCTAACATCAGTTGTTTACTGTATTGGCGCAAATATTCCTACAAAGCTCTATTTTGTAGCAAGCTATCTAGTGAGCCCGTCTAATAACAGACTGAAGTCGGAACTGAACAAAGAAAGAGTGAGTGTAACTAGCGAGTGCAGGCAGAACTGATGTGTGAGCGAGAGAGAAGTAGGGATGGTTCTTGACCTTGATAATTTGATGACGTCACTCATACGAACATAGGAGAATCTAGAACTAGATATTCGAGTCTTTGTCATACGCATGAGCAAGTACTGGAATAGCAACTCGTTTAATACATCTTACGCATGCGCAAGTATTGAAAAATACATTATATTAATTACAATTTTAAAACTACTATTCCTGGATTACCTAACAGATAACGATTATTTTAGTTCAAAAGAAGACGTAAAAACTAATACAATTTAATTTAATTCTTACTAGATTTTTGTTAAAATGTTAACGTGACTGAAAAAACAGTTTGCCGAAGTGATGTTCCATTTCCTTCATTTCTAATCGTAACGACTCAGTTTTTAAAAGTGATAATGTTCCTTAGTTCATGCTGTGCTGTCTTAACTTCCATTTTCGCTAATATTTCCACGTGGTTTTTAACTGAGACATTCAAATCAAACCCTTTGATTTAAAAGTTTTACCTTTTTTCAGTTTTTAGGCGCGTGTGTGTACTGAAGATATAGATTTAAAATCCGGACAATGTCGAAATATAAAAAAACATGTTTCAATGAATCGTGGTTATTAGATTCGAAGTTTGAGTGGGTTAGGCCAGCAAAAGATGATAACTACTCCGCCATGTGTAATTTATGCAATACAAAGTTCACATTAAGTAACATGGGTAAACGTGCTCTGACAAGTCACGCTATAGGCAAAAAACATCAAGCTGCCACTTTGAATAAAACGCAGAGTTATTCAATGACTGCTTTTTTAAAAGGAAATTCTTCCAATTCCACCATTACAACTTCTGTCCAGTCAGTTGCTGTTAATGTCATCTCGCCATTACTACTACCACCATCTTCAGAGTCAGCAAAAAATGAGGTAGGCCTACTTAAGTTTTATTTATTTGTGTATTTTCTGCTGGTGGAGGACAAATTATGTTTTATGCAAGCTAAAGGGAAATTAGAATTATTATTAATCTTAAATAAAATGTTGGGTATAGTAAATAGGTGGACTATTTGGATACAGCCATAGTTAAGTTATTTTCAATTAAACCAATTTACCCAGGCTTCTTCTACAATATTGTTACAAAATTAGATAAAATAAATAGGCAGGTTAGTATATAATTTTTTTTCGCTTTATAGGGTGTGACTGAGATCGTGTCTACAGCTGTTGCTGTGAAGGAAACCGGAAGACTGAGAAACTTTCTTGTGAACGATGATGTGACAAAATCTGAAATTATTTGGTGCTTGAATTCTATAATGTCACATACTTCAATGCGGGCAGCTGAAAAAAGTGTTAATCTCTTTAAATTAATGTTTCCAGACAGTACAATTGCAAACAAAATACAATTAGGAAGGGCTAAAATTGGTTACACAATCTTGTATGGTTTGGCCCCATACTTTCATGAAGACCTTGTAAAGATGTGCTTAGAGTGTCCAGAAATAGTGATTGGATTTGACGAGTCTCTAAACAAGGTTGCCCAAAAGGGTCAAATGGACATTATGGTACGCTTTTGGAATTTAAAAACAAATGAAGTCTCAACACGCTACTTCACATCGACCTTTCTCGGCCATGCGACAGCTGCTGACCTGTTAAAGGCTTTTTCAGATGCACTTCTAGAATTGAAAAATGTCAAGCTGTTACAGGTGTCAATGGATGGACCTAATGTCAATCAAAAGTTCATTCGAGAGCTAAAATCCACTACTGATCCAGATAGTCCTACAATGCTAGATATCGGAAGTTGTGGCCTCCATAGTCTCCATTGTGCTTTTAAAGCAGCAATAAATTCAACCAATTGGGGGCTTGTTGAATTTCTTCGGGCTCTGTATAATTTACTAAAAAATGTTCCTGCGCGTAGAGCAGATTATGTACATTATAGTGGCAGTGAACTCTATCCTAAAAAGTTCTGTGCAGTCAGGTGGTTGCAAAATATAGAAGTTGCTGAGCGAGCGGAAACTATTCTCCCCAATGTAGTCGCATATGTAAATGAATCCATTGCAGCAAAGAAAGCACCCAATTGTCGTAGCTTTCATATTATCTCAACGTCTGTGAAAGACAAGCTACTTGCACCTAAACTAGCTTTTTTTCAGTCCGTTGCAATCATGGTAGAACCATTCCTCATTCAATTTCAATCAGATGCTCCTCTTGCACCCTTCTTGTATGAGGCTTTAATTTCTCTTATGAAATCTCTAATGAAGAGATTTGTAAAAAGTGATAAGCTGGATTCTGCTAGGTCATTGCTTGAGTTAGGCATTTTCAACGAAACCAACCTTTTAAATGCAAAGTACGTGGATCTTGGATATGCAACCAGAGAGGCCATTAGAAAAACTAAAGGTGTATCAGAAAAGGAAATTCTGCTCTTTAGACAAGATTGTAAGACATGTCTACAGAAGCTATGTGCAAAGCTTCTTGAGCGTTCCCCTCTTAAATACAAACTAACCAAAGCCATATCGTTCTTGGACCCTGCAGTAGCTGTGCTCAAGTCAACACGTAGCGAGCGACTGAAGTCTACTTTGGAGATAGTGTTAGCAAATAATTGGATCACTGGTGTTGCAGCTGACCTTGTGGATCGCCAGTTCAATAGTGTGTGTAGCCAACCAGATTTTTTGGAAAAAATGAATGCTTTTTCAAAACAACATGATAGACTAGACACATTATGGATGAGTATTATTCCAAGTAATGATGACAACCAAAAGTTGGTATCATTTCTCAGATTAATTCTCATTCTTTCTCATGGGAATGCTAGTTTGGAAAGAGGTTTTTCGATAAATCGAGAATGTATTGTGGAAAATCTAAATGAAGCTTCTCTCATTGCACAAAGGCAGATTTATGATTCAGTTAAAGCAATTGGTGGGATAGAGAAGGTAGACATTACCAAGTCTTTGATACATTCTGTCCGCAATGCCCGTTCAAGATATAAGGATAGTTTAGAACAAAAAATGAAGGACAAGCAGAATGGAGAGAAACAAGAGGGAGATCGGAAACGGGCAGCGGTATTGCAAAAAGAACTCCAAGCTAAAAAACAGAAAATTTTGTCAGAGGCACAAAAACAAGCCGATATTTTACAAGAAGAAATAGAATCTTTGAAGAAGAAATAGATGCAATTTCACAAATCTGTTAGTTTTTACAAATTATCTACTGTAAGTGCACACTTAATTAAAAATTATTTTATTTTTTGTGTTTTGTTAAACAATGGTGACAAAGTTCTAGCTAATGACTTTCTGTTTTGTATTTGTTTGTTCTAATACAATATTTGCACAGCGTCACAAATAGTATCTAATACATTTAAAACTGAAAAACTTATTAAATTGTTTATTATGTTTATGCCTCATATTTTTTAAAGATAACCTAGGCCGAGGTAGCCTATTTGATTAATGTAATAATCACCATTCATCGAGGTGAACTGGGGGAAAGTTATTTTCACATTCTCTATTTGCCTGTTTTTATACAATATTTGCACAGCGTCACAAATAATATCTAAAACATTTAAAACTAAAAAACTTATTAAATTGTTATGTTTAAGCTTATATTTTTTTTAAATATAGGCATTTGTGATTGATGTAATAAATGTAAAAATCGCCATTTATCTATATGAAGTGGGGGAAAAAAAAGTCAGGGAAATTTGGACAAAAATTTCTGGAAAACCTGGAAAAGTCAGGGAATTTTATAATAGAAGTTCTGTAGCCACCCTGTATTCAGTCTATGTAAGTAATGTATATTTATATTCTTTTAGCATGTAATATAAGCTTCAATCATGACATGTTTTTAAAAGGAAGCAACTATGGCTATGACAAAGCTTCAAGCGGTAAAATACATTGTTTTCAACCTCCTCAAGACAAATGCGAGTTCGGAAAGTGGGATTGGGCAATTTCAAGAAGAAACAAACATTTAAGTTCAAAATATCGGGTTTGTGACTTACGTTTTTTTAAAGATTTTCTTGTAAAATGTGACAATTTTTTTTAATCAATGGAGAAAAGATGAAACTTCCTTGATCAAATTGGTGTTTGAAACCCATTTCTTTTCTACATATTTTTTCGAACTTGCCAAAGTATTTTAGTAAAGATATAAAACAAAGGAATCCTAAAAAATGGACATCTAATGTTCCAAAATTGAGTAAACCAGCCATAAAAAAATCAGATAAGTTGCAAAACATACTAAATCAATCCGGAAGTTGTCAAAGGGTGCCTATTCTTTAAACTACAATTCATACGTAATTTTAAATCTAAATTTTTTTAAATCATATCTGCCAAATATGTAATTATTATAACGGGTTTATGGAAATTGTTTGCTTAGTAATTGAGATTTTTTTAAATTATACAAAGCAATTCATAATAACAATAAATAATAAACCTGAGCAGACTAGTATAAGTCTCAATTCAACATTTATATCAACGAAGAAAAAAGTTTTAAAAAACCAATCATTCAGTGTAGTATAATGTAAAATAAAATATAAAGTATTGTTTTGAAACAAAGATGTAAAATATAATATAATATGGAGTTTATATAACTGCTAAAAAAACATAAGGACTTCTTATAGCATTACACTTATGCTTGAACACAGCTGTTCTAATAAGACAACAATAAATATCTGGGTTCAACAGATAAAGAAATACAAATTTAATTGATACTACTTTAAATAATTTAAATATGTATAATATTTATAAAAATAATAATAAATTTATAAGACATTACTGAAATTCATGACTGTCAATATTATTAGTAGCTTGCTATTTATTATTACTACCATAAATTACAAATAAAATATAGGCTTAAAATTGCTTGTATTTTGATAGATTAAAGAGATAATTTATTCAGCATTAGTATTAATAAAATTGTCAGTTTAAAATAATGTTTTTAGTATTTTGCGTGGTTAAACTATATTTAGCTTACTAATAACAAAGTAATTTAATGTAGCCCATCTACTTAACTTCGTTTCGGTATTCTACATTATTGTATTGCTCATTTGCCAACCAGCCAAATTGATGCGACCGCTTCAAGTGGCTGTGACCCATGTAAACTAATAATATGTCCACACTTTCTCGTTTCTATATGCTATGGTACAAGTAACAGCATATATTGTATTCTGGGTAAAATGCGAGAGAAAAAAATCCAAGTTCGCAGACATTTATTTACATTTGAAACCGAAGTGTGAAAAAACTCAAAACAACAATTACATTGGAGCAAAAAGAGGAAATTACAATATAAATTTAATAGTACTCATTATTTTTTACTGCTTGTATTTTCTTACTTTTCTTGAATATTTCTTCATTTTTAAGTGAATAATTTACATGCATATTTTATCAGATTTTAGTGCACATAAATCTGCAGCCTACTCATTTGCCAATCTAATACAACTTTTCTATACAGATAAGGTTGGATCTTAATTTCTTGAAGCTCAGTATTTTAAGCAAATACAGTAGTATAATGTACTATAGATATTAGGAAAAATACATTTGATAAATTTATCATATTGTGTCTTGTACTCTCTCTTTACACCTAAACGAAGGTGAATGTGTAAGATTCATAAGCATTATCCTAAAAATTTCAATAAGTTGGCTATGAGCATGTATGAATATTACTGGCATCAAAGGCTGTTAATAAAAAATTGCTTTGAGGTGACCTGCAAATTTGATGATTGACTCAACTCAAGGAACAATACATGTACAGTTGGCACACATTTGTGTCTACATAAATAAATTGAATATATTTACTATTTTAATGTTTGCATCACAATTTTCTGCAGGAACTCCACCTCCGCCACCGCCACCTCCACCACAGGCACCAACTGCCCCTGTGCCACCGCCACCACCGCCGATGGCTCCCCCTGTGATGCCATCTGATATTCCTCAAACAGAGTCCTCTGCTTCTTCTGATCCACGCTCAGCACTTCTAGATTCCATACGTTCGGGAAAACCTCTCAAGGTATATCTGATTACCTTCCTAAGTATATAGCTTGATCATGCTTTTGAAAAAGCTCCTTTTAGGTGATCAAACTATAACGTCTTGTCAATGTTCAATTTCAAGTTGTATTGAAAAGTGTTTTTCAAGATATCGGTTATTATGTTGAAGATTGCATAACTTTTATTGAATTAAATGTTTATCAATGAGGCTTAGTGAGGAAATAATCATACAATAATGAAAATTGATAAAATAAGGATGGATAAATTAATTAAATAAAAACTGAGGGAAGAAAGCCCACCTACAAAAAGGGGAAAAAATGTGGAAAGAGTTCACTGCACGAATGTAACATCTTCCTCTCTTCCATCTTCAATAGTAGAAAGTAACACACACATGGCAACACAAAGTTTTTATATTTCAGCATTATTCCCACTATCAAACAAGAGATAAAAAAAATTAATAAGAAAAACACTGTAAAACATTAACCTACTCCATTTTCAATTTGAAAAATCTATTAAAAGCACTGCGGTAAACTGTTGTTGGAGCAACATAAAAAGGTTCACACCTTTTTCTGTAGAAAATATTAAAAATAATAAACTAAACATTGAAAGGAGGATATACCTTCTATCCTCCTCTCAATGTTTAATTTAATACAGCCGTCGCACCATTTATTCATTGATTATAAAGGTAATAACAATAGAAAGTTATTAAAATGAAAAGAAAGGGAAATCTATTATGTCTCTAAGCAAAATTGAAGCCTTTATTTAGGCATCTTTTAGACATTGGTGTGCCATATTTGTTACAAGTATTAAACTAACTATCGATACAGGATTTGGTCTTCTGCAAGGACGTTCTCTTAACACATCTCACTACATTAAAAAACTCTAAACAAGTGAGGACAACTCACACATATCCAATTTCACAAAATTACTTTTTTGCTTTGTAAACTACTATATTGTTATTATTATTAGCACCGTGTCTTACTACCCGTTCGGGTTATACACACGTAAACTCCTATAGTGTCAGGGTCAGCTCTTTTCACAAATCAAGTAAGTTTTCACCTTGCGCCAGGCAAACATTGTATCAGGGTGTCCAGCGACCTGGAAAACAGGGAATTGTCAGGGAATTTGCTTGGTCAGGGAAAAGTCAGGGAATTTGATTAAATTTTTGGAAATTTTACATTTTGTCTATATAAAGCCTCATATTTTGATTCACAATAGTCAAAATAACACTTTTCTTCCAGTTAATACCTAGCTGTAATCACTTTCAAACCATTGTCCATGTTGAGCAGACTTATATCACTTCTCAAGGTCAACAATTGAGTTTTGTGTCTTTCCACCCTTCTGCCACGTGTCTTTAGCCAAAGTTGAGTCATGATTATTCACATTCACAAAATTTGATTGGGCCTACATTTTAAGTAGAAGGAACTAAGAATGGCTCGATACAATTTTACTGAAATATATTTTTAACTTAAAATAGTCCATTTCCCCAAAGGCAGAAATTGTTTAATCCCTTCATTGAGTGAGACAACTTCAGTATGTGTATATATCTAAGGAAAAAAACCTATTTAATCTGTGATCATAAAAAATTATTTTTGTAATATACATAATATTGATAAATAGTGGTCCAGGAAAAAGTAAATTGGATCTCTTGAAAACCTAGAAAAGTCAAGGAATTTAAAAATATAGTTTGGCTGGACACCCTGTGTATGGAAGAAAATTATATTTTTTGAAACCTAAATTGCAAGTGTACATGAACTGATTCATTAGTGTGTGCACATGGATATCAAATAAAGGTTGACTTTATAACAATGTAGAGGTGTCCAAGGTCCACTTTTTCAATGTCAAGTTAACTCTAATCAAATATATGAAATACTCTCCAAGCTGAATCAAAGTTCATATATTTTTTTATTAGTAATTTTATGATTGAAAAATTATTATAAAGTGGTTATTTATATAACTTTATATACTAAAATTACTTGTTATTGTTTTACTGCACAATTATTTGTAACATTTAGTTTTAGGCCCAATCTTATGTTAAAGTCCTCGTAACCTAACCGTTCGTAAAGTCTAATCGTTGGTTAAACTTGGTGTTGCGTTTTACAATACTATTTTGATATGCTCGTCAAGTTACATACGGGTGCCTTCCATTAGTTCTCATCATTAAGCTTCTCAGAGCAATAGATTTGTTACAAAGCTTTTGATCATCTTAAGTTGAACCAATAGATTGTAAGTAACTATTTAAATGTCTGTGAAGATATGGAGTTGTTAGGAAAACAGATTAAAGTATAATACATGTTCATGTTGTTGTTTATAACACGTCATGTTATTCAATAATCATATTCATACATATAAGTTTATAATATATAATGATTTTTTCTATGCAAATAAAGATGGGTATACCTACACTGTTTATTTTAAACAGGCATGTATTTTAACACTATTTTTTAAGCTTCAAAATAATTAAATATTTAAATAGTAGAGTCATTGTCAATTTTTAAAAACTACCCTTAATTAATCATGGACGTGTACTGGAGAGGAGAAAGTGAAGATAAAACATTTACTATATTAGCCATTCAGGCCTACACATAATAACTTACAAGACGATAAAAATATAGGTAGGCCTACAGCTATTGTCGATTATTATTAACTATTTACAACAAGAAGTGACCACTCCGAATCATGAAGTGAAAATATTGAAAATAATTTAAAATATTTTGAATAGGAAAGAAGAACCTTTAGTACTAAGCCAATATAGTTGTGATAAAAGTCTCTCAAGAATTAAAAACCTTTGTCCCATGTTTTATGATGACTTACAAATCACCCTATAAAACTTGCCCAAAAGAAACGTTGGCATTTCATATTAAACAGCTAGATTAAATAGAAGGAATAAATTCCACATACTTATTTTATTATCATCTCTGTGTTAAACTGGGAGTAATTTCGTCTTAGAAAAAATAATTAGAAGTTATCAGGATTGAACACGAGTCACCTGAATGTTAGGTTGACGCCGTACCATGGACACCAAAGAGGCATACAGAAATGTTCTTGAAAGTAGACTTATAACACCCCAAACCTGTGATTAGGTAATCATTGTTGAAACATCTATTTAATTACAGGTGGGTGGACAATATTAAAACCGAGAGAATCCACAAATAACTGTCCAAAGTTTTCTAAAGATAATAATGTAACCTCACTTGAATAATAACAATTGCCATAAAATAATTTGATGGAATGTCTGGAAGTTAATTGGACGTTAAAATGCTAACCAGAAGGTAGAGCTCGCATTAACCTTACAAGCACTTTAACGAGGACGATAGCTCTTACCGAACATTGTAAAATCCAAAGTAAACCTCATACTAACCCCTAACAAATAGAATAACATGACATTGTAAGATTGGGCCTTAGTCTGAGTTATTATCACAACCTACAAATCAATTCCTTTGTTGTTATATTCTGAAAATTGAAAAATGACACCTGGACACGGGAATCGAACCCGGGACCTTCGGCTTAGTCCTTTGTTGTTGTTTTTCATATGCATATTGGTTTGTAATACTACAGCTCAAAATAAATTAATTGACCATAAATTGAGTATTTTAGCTTTCAATATTTTTATTGGCAAAGCTTCCTGATTGTCAAAGCCAGAATTTTTTTCAAAGCAAAGTTGAAGCTGACATTTGTTTTGAAGTCATGTTGAAGTTTTGAAGTATTTTCACACACTTATATTAAGGCTCTGTGAGAACTTGAATTTCGAACTTCGGGCCAAGCTCATCATTTAAGGTTGAGATCAAGATTGAAAGTTTTGTAAGATTGTCATTTTCGAGTTTCCACTTTATGTAGACACAAATCCATTTTAAAACGCACTGGAAAACATAGGTTATTTAATTTAGATGATATCAGCACTTTGACTGATTAATTATTAGGTAGTTTTAAAAATTGTTAAAATTAATATCAAATTTCACATTAATAATGTAACATATAACTCTAAAATTACTTTTGACCGGTATACTTATTCATTATTGTCATGCATTTTGAATTATCCTCAGTTGAAGTTACATTGCCATGATAAAGCTATGAAAATAAAAATAGCTAAATAAATTACTAAATATGTATTTTTTAGTGTTATATCTAAACAATTTCTACTCCAGTATCACTTAGGTAAGTGTGCTGGCTATCCCTCCTAATTTAAACCATTTCCTTTGTTGTTGTTTTTCATATGCATATTGGTTTGTAATACTACAGCTCAAAATAAATTAATTGACCATAAATTGAGTATTTTAGCTTTCAATATTTTTATTGGCAAAGCTTCCTGATTGTCAAAGCCAGAATTTTTTTCAAAGCAAAGTTGAAGCTGACATTTGTTTTGAAGTCATGTTGAAGTTTTGAAGTATTTTCACACACTTATATTAAGGCTCTGTGAGAACTTGAATTTCGAACTTCGGGCCAAGCTCATCATTTAAGGTTGAGATCAAGATTGAAAGTTTTGTAAGATTGTCATTTTCGAGTTTCCACTTTATGTAGACACAAATCCATTTTAAAACGCACTGGAAAACATAGGTTATTTAATTTAGATGATATCAGCACTTTGACTGATTAATTATTAGGTAGTTTTAAAAATTGTTAAAATTAATATCAAATTTCACATTAATAATGTAACATATAACTCTAAAATTACTTTTGACCGGTATACTTATTCATTATTGTCATGCATTTTGAATTATCCTCAGTTGAAGTTACATTGCCATGATAAAGCTATGAAAATAAAAATAGCTAAATAAATTACTAAATATGTATTTTTTAGTGTTATATCTAAACAATTTCTACTCCAGTATCACTTAGGTAAGTGTGCTGGCTATCCCTCCTAATTTAAACCATAAATAATTAAATAATCATTATTTTTAATACTTTTACCTAGTCTCTTTCTTAAATAATAATCTCAGTTAAATTGAAAATTTAACATTAAGAATATATTAGTTTGAATGTTTTTGAACTTACGATATTTAAAACTTTTATCAATTAGTATGTTTAACTACAAAACTAGCATTAGTTTGATTACTATTTAGTTATAAAATTAGTTTGGTTTACTTGTGCTGATCAACACCTCATTAAATATTTTATCAAACTTAGCACATTTAAATAAAAAACTTATTTACAATTTGATATTGTTAACTAGCAATCTTATTTATACTGTGCTATTTTTCATTTTCAAGTTTGAACAACTTTTACAAGCCTTAAAAATGGAATTGAAATAAATTTCACAATAGGATCATTTCTAGTGAGAGCCTGTACAATGCACATGTCCAACAGCGCATAGAGGAATTGCAATAGAACAAAAGACGTGATCATCTGCAATTATACACTAAGGCCTAATAAACGAAATATGAAACATTTCAAATTTAGGTTTGTGATTCTTACGTTTTCTTACAGGGAAAATAAAGTTACGATAGCATATTTGGGGGAAATATTAGCGCATTAAAATGTCAATTTAGTAAACTTTTTTAATAATGTTAGTTGTAATTTTAATGTCTTTAAAGTAAGAGTATTGTAACCATTTAATTATGTTTTATATTGTATTTTTATTGAATTGTTGTTCTTATATTTAAATCACCTTTTATTAAAATATTATTTTTTAAACCAATATGTCCATCTTTTAAAGTGGATTATTGTTTTTCACATATATTTACTACTTATAAAAATGAGTCAACAGGGGTTACTTTCAGGAACATTGTGTTGTTTTCATATATTTTTATAATCATAAATTTCAGAAATGTGATATTTATATTTTATGTGTGTTTTGACTGGTTACATTTTAAATATACTATTTAACCTTTAAATTAAATTTATTTATATACTATAATCTTAATTTTTAAAAACTATGAATATACTTAAACTTGATTCTAACTTGGGAGCTTTTTGAAATATTCAGCTCAAGTTCGTCTCAAATGAAAAAACCCAAACTTGCAGAATCTTAATATAACAATATAAAATTACGGAAACATCCAAACTACCTCTCACTGCATTAGGCTTGTAATATGGGGCAAATATAATATTTAATAAATAAATATAGACAAAAATTAAAAGTAACGGGCTAATTTCTGACAATATGAGGTGGAAAAAAATTATATTATTACAATATATACATGGAAGAGGGTTGCCTCTTTTAATAAGGTGTTTTGCATTTATGAAGAGTTTAAATAGAATGGAATATTGAGGAACTATGCAGACATGACTGATTTTCTTCAGGAGGCATATAGTAAATTTTTTTCAGTGGTAGCACTCTGAAATGTGAACAACGTTCCTAATTTTATTGTGAAAGGCAGCTTGTGCTTGTTCCTGGACTTTTTAGATTTTGCACACCAACAAGTTTTGAAAATGAGTCTCAAATTATAGTTATTAATATCAAATTACTTGTTTAATCACATCATGCAACATAAGCCTGTTAACTATTTTGCTCAGATTATTTCATCATGTTCATAATTTCAATCTCATTCTATTTGTTCTGATATGATGTAGCTGATCTAAATTTACACACAAATATAATGATTCAGTAAAAAGACTATTAACAACCTAAGATACATGGTGTCTACCAATACTGGAAATATATTTTAATTTTGAATCAGATATTGGAAAAATATTAAGCAGGTTTTCTCATTGGTGAAATATTTGCTATGGCAGTTTGCATTAACATTTTGAGACCCCTAATATTTATAATTTGAACACTACTGATAGTTCTAGTTTAACTACCCCTAGATTACTCCCTCTCTGGTCTGTTGTGTTTGGTACATTAGGTAGTTGGCCTTGTAGATAACCTAACAATGAGGATGTTTGTCTCTTCTTAGTCTCCCTTAGCCCCACCCCCCTTATACATATAAATAACTGTTTTGACTAAATTAGCCTTCCAATGGCACAGTGCCTTCTTTGATGTGTTCTTCACTTCATTCCTTCCCCTATCCCCCCCTCCCCCAATAATGCTGTACAATTTGCAATCTTGGCTGATGTGAGTATTCTGCAAGTCCTGTTGTTTATCTTGTCACCTTTGTGTAAAAGAAAAAATGAGTAAACTTAGAGGAAAACCTTCTTTAAAGGATGATTGGTTGAAAACAGTGTTTTCAGATAGGCTTTGGCTCCAAAGAGTGGATTGTGATAAAACTAAAGAACGTTGTTCTTTGTGTAAAACTAATTTTGATACAAGTAACATGGGAATATCTTCAATCCGATCTCATGCCAAGAGAAAGCATATTGGCAGAGTGGGAGCGAAAAAATATTTGACTTGGTCCCTCGGCCTAAAATGCAGTGTCATCTGTAGACCTACATGGTTAAGGTGTCTATTCTAATGCTAATGCCCAAGAAGTCGTTTTGAAACTTGAAAATAAACCTAGTGGTTCTATTCGGCGTATCCTTGTCAAAGATGGAAGCTTCTTTTGCTGAAATATTGTATGCTATTAATCAAATAATGATACATTCTTCTTCTAGAAGTTTTTCTACTTGTATTGATCTTTTTTAAAGTAATATTTTCTGATTGTGATGTTGCCCAGAAATTTCAAAAGTGAGCCTGCAAAATGGTTAAGGAATGTTCATTTAACTGCATTTCATTTGATGAGAGTATTAATACTGTGGCTCAGAAGACCCAGATGGAAATTGTTGTTCATTTCTGGAATGAAAATGACATTCTTTTTGGGTCAATCAACAGCTCAAGATATATTAATAAAGTTTATATCTGCACTAAAAGAAGTGTTTGGATCTTTAAAAAATGCTTCAAATTCCATGGATGGGCCAAATGTAAACTTCGAATTTTAAAATGATCTCAAAAGTTACTTGAAAGAAGATTATCCAAAAGACCCTAAGTTGTTGAAATATGTAACTTGTTCTTCACACATGGTCCATGATGCTTACAAAACTGAACATGCTAACACTAGTTGGGATATTAACCAATTTTCGCACTCACAATATTATTTATTTAAAGATTTTTCAACAAGGCGGGCAGACTACCAAAGAATAACAGAATTATCTCTTTTCCCAAATAAGTTGTATTCTATTAGATGGGTAGATAACTCAAAGGTGCTAGAGAGAGAAAAGTCAATGCCTTATTTGAAAAAAATAAGTATTTTTTTTCCTAACAAGAATCCTCCAAAATCTGATCATTTTCAAATTTTAAGTATTTTTATTATTTAGCAACGCATCTTACTACCCATTCAAGCTATACACAAATATTAAGTAACTTTGTGAAAGATAGCATTCATGCTATTATTTTCACTAGAGTTAGAAAAATTTATCACTGATTATTAGGGCTCTTTGAGTACTCGTATTTTGATCTCGAGCTTGTCGCTTAAGATCGAGATCGAAAGTTTTGTAGGCTCGTCATTTTCGAGCTTCCACTTGATGTACTTTATAATCAATTTTTAAAACGCAATATTATGCAGTTTATTTAATTGAGATAATATTAGCATTTTCACTTATAAATCATTTGGTTTCTTAACATATTGTTAAAAATTAATTTTAATTTTCACATTAATAACGTACTAGAGCTTTAAAACCACTTTCAACCAGTAAATTTATTCAATATTGTCATCCATTTTAAATTATACTTGATTTAAGTTGTTTATTGGTATTGCCATGACAAAGCAATGAAAATAAAAATAGCTAAGAAGATTCCTAAATAATTGAATGATTCTTTTTACTATTTTTACCTGGTCCCTTTCTAAAATAATAATGTATGTTAAATTAATAATATATCATATTAAATGTTTTCAAACTTAAGATATTTAAAACTTGTATTAATAAATATGCTTTGCTACAAAACTAGCTCTAGTTACTATTTAGTTAAAGAATTATGTTGGTTAACCTGTTCAAAATCAATGTTGATCTTATTTATTGCAATACATATTTTACCAAACTTACCACATTTATATTAATAAAGCACATACTATTTCATATTGTTTGCTAGAAATATTATTTTTATTTCTAAAGTATGAGCATTAACTTTTATAAGCATTAAAAATTGAATTGAAGTCAATTTTTCTATAAAATAATGTCTAACAAGAGCCCATACAATGTGCATATTCAATTGCGCATAGAGGAACATAAATGGAACAGAAGATGGGATCAAGCACGATTACACTAAGGAATAATAAACAAAATATGAAACACTTCAAATTTCTAATTGTGTATGATTTTTGCGTTTTCTTATATGGTAAATTAAGTTATAGAAGCATATTTTGGGGAAATATTAATTAGCTTATTAAAACTAAAACTTCAGTTGGGACTTTTAATCAAGACAGTGTAGAAACACTTTACAATAATGTAAAGTGATATTGAAGGAAGCCAATCTGAAAGGATAGTTAGGTTAGGCCTAGATATAAACAAACATACTTCTCTATTTTATTTCTACACTTTTACACTTCCCACTTCTTCAAACTTCCACGGTTGCACACTGTTTTGAATTTTCGAAAATATAATGAAAAGGTAATATACCCGAAAATTCAAACTAATGTGCAACTGTGGAAGTTTTAAAGAAGTGGAAATTTTACGTACTTTTCCTCTTACAAAATTGTCTAAAGTGCTTGTTGTCTCTCTCCTACAATCATGATCGATCCCTCTTTTGGACCCATAGTATAACTTCTGCATTAGAAGTCCTACTAGACAAGAAACAACTATCAAGTATGCACGCTGATGCTTTAAAAAGAGACTACTTGTATTTTGAATCAAAGCAAGAAGTTAGTTACTTTCTTAAAGGAATCACTTCAAGTGGAGACTGGCTCGATAAGTTCCTTATGAATACTTTTTCCAAAGAAACTGCATCTCAGGAGCTGCACTATTTTACTAAAAAAATCATTCTTCTATTCCATAGCACTGCAGCCATTGAGCGAAGTTTTTCTTTAAATAAATAATGCTGTTTTGATAACTTACATGAGGACAGCCTGATTGCTAAACGTCTTACTTTTGATGCCTTTTCTGAAGCTGGTGGACTTCATATGACAAATCTTAAAGAAGATGATTCATGCTGCAAGGAATGTGTAAGGAAAGAAGCACTTGAAAATAAGAAAAAGCTTGAAGTATACTTAAATCAAAAAATCAAAACAGCATCAGACAAAGATAAGGAAATTTGAAATAAAAATAACAGTTATGCAGAAAGTTCAGGAAGAGACAGAAGTGTTAAGAACATGAAATGAAAATATCAAAAAAGTTTTGCGATTATATTTTAATTTTTATATTTACCCTAACAAAAAAATTTGTTTGAAGGCTTTACTATTTGATTTTTATCATATCAGGTAATTGCAATCATCTTTATTTCAAAGTCAATTTTATTACTGTTTTATTTGTCGTTTGTTTTTATTGAGAATTCTGTATATTTACTACTATGTACTTATTAAACAAATTCAATATTAAAAAAGATGACTTGGTGTGGAAAGTATCTGTTGCCAGAGGGTTGTGGACCTATTCAAACAAATGTAGTTATTTAAATGTAAGGTTGAGTCTCGAATTCTTGAATATCTTTAGTAATTCAAGAGTCCCATCCTTGTGTGCGTGCATTTGTGTTTTATATAAATTATGACGTTTATTTATTTATTTTTATATATACATACACACACACAGAGTATGACACTTGTTTCTAAGATAGACATTTTTTTTGTGAAAAACTATAAGATGGACTTTCATTAAAAGGATATGTTTCAGTGTCAATGCAGTTGAACATTCTTTAATTAAAAATACTTAATTATGACAAACATAACCCTAACTTTCTTTCATTTAATACCTTTGAAATAAGAATTGTTAGGTTTGTAATGATACTGTTTTGGGCCCCTATTGATTATCTGAAACTCTTCGGTGAAGTATATTTTCTTTAAAGAACTGTGTGTAATTTTTCCTTTTAATACTTCATCCATGGATGACCAAGCAAAATTGAACGATTTAATTTCAGTACAAGATTCTAAATTCATATTATATACCTATTATTAATATCTTTTTAAGATGTTTTAAAATGAGGTGGCCCAATGGATAGATAATTTTATAATAAAGAAAATTGATAAAACTAAAGAAAAAGGAAAAATAAACTACTAAGAATAAATTTGATGAAGAAAGCCCACCTAGGGAAAGAGGGAAAATGTGGGAAGAATCCAATGCACAAAGGGGAAATCTTCTTCCTTTCTTCTGTCTTCTATAGTAGAAGTAGTCACACACACATTTTAACGCAAATTATCTTCTTTTTAAAATTCAAAATGGAGTAATCCATTGTTTGTGTTTATTTGTACTCTCTTCCTCTTTGGGTTTGATAAAGGCAACAATGCCAAAATATTATTTTATTTGTGTTAAAATGTGTGTGTGACTACTTTTACTTATAGAAGACAGAAGAAAGGAAGAAGATGTCACCTTTGTGCATTGGATTCTTCCCACATTTTTCCTCTTTCCCTAAGTGGGCTCTCTTAATCAAATTTATTCTTAGTAGTTTATTTTTCCTTTTTCTTTAGTTTTATCAATTCCCTTTATTATAAAATATAATTTTAATTAATTATTATTTATTTTGCTATCTTTTAAACCCATAAGGCATTTTCAAAGGTAAATTCAAATATATTATGTATCAAATATTTCTTTGTTTAAAAACTTCTTTCGCTCCATTTAAAAATCTGATGAAGAGCTGGCCACCTTTTCAGTCAAACAGTGTCAGGACAACCAATGAGAAGTTAGTCTTCACAACATCAGAATGCTAAGAGCTCTCTTATTGGTTGGTTTTAACACTGATAGTAAGGGGTCCAAGAAGCAAGGGGTAGTTACTATATAAGAGGCTGGAGCAGCTTCTGCGCATCTCTACTCTGGCAATCTGCTTCCTTTAATTACACAAGTAATATTTGTGTCATAACAATGTAACATTTTCCATTAAAAAAGTGTGGTTTTATCTCAATAAATAGTGCACTTATATTGAACTCAACTAGCAAGTGAACTTATTAAACCAATTTCCTATAAAATTCTAGTGGATAAAGTACAACATAATCATAATTATCACCTGGCCATGTGCTAATTGTGCAGTACAATAATCAGTAATTGACACCGCATCATGGGGCAAATAGCACGACAAAATAACGAGATCACCATAAATGGCTCCCTAACAGTGGGAAGTAAAACTGTAATGCTTTAGGTTCTGAGAGCCTTTCACATATACTGGATTTTTTAAAATAAAATATACAGAAAATATACTTGAATTTCAAAACTCTATTCCAGTAAACACCCTGTTTTATTAAATATAGTTGAAAATTGACATGTGGGCATGGAAATGAAACCCAAGACACTTAATCAATCATATCTGCTCATAGATTCAATTCTTATGATGTATCATTTTAAACTAAATTAAATTAAAAATGTACCCCTCCATACCAATGATAAAAACCATGATTTAACATTAAATGAAACATAATTATAATACTGTTATATTTACAGCATATTGAGGTGGAGAGGAAGAAATCTGTCAGCAGTGGTGATTCTCGGAATAATTTGCTAGATCAAATTCGACAAGGAGTTGAACTAAAGTCTGTAAGTTATAACATTTTAAATCATGTTGCTTTATTCTATTTTTTGTAAATACTTACATTGCAAACTCGAGGGCTTCACGAGTAGCAAAATTTCAAATATTATTTTGGTGAAAGATTCATGTTCAAATCTTTAGTTAAACTACAATTCATGGTAATACACATTTCAAATTTGAGTAATAAAAAACAGGTTAATCTCATAAAGAATAATTATATTGTTTTAGATTTTTCCACCTTACTATTGAGATGGTAGCCATGTAATCTGTCTATTTCCGATAGTTAATGGAATCATTCTAGTAACATATACAATAATCAATTCATGAATGGATACTCTTATGCCAGGGTTGCTGATGTCATAAAAAAGTCAAGCCTTTAAAAAAAAAGTAATAACTAATAAACTTGCATTAACACATAAATTACAAAAGTATGAATTGTCACTAATTTTTACTAATAATTCAGTGATTTGGACAACAGGGTGTCGAAAAGTCAGGGAATTTGACCAAAGTTCTGGAATTCTCACATATTCACTAAAATAATAGGCCTAAGCTATTTTCATTTACATTACTAATCTGTCAAATTATCATTTTTCTCCCATTTATTATTGTGAATCTCATTTAATACAGTTGTCCATTTTGAGTATACTAATCTAAGCTCTAAAGTTCAATATGGGATTTACATCTCACCTTTCCACTCCTCTAATGCGTGTCATTAGCCCATGTCAGGCAATCTCTTAACGTCTAAAAATGATATAATTGAATTCTAACTTTTATCGCACTACCCAACAACCATTTGCTTTAAGCAGACAGCCCCTTCATAATGTCACAATTTCAAAACGTGTGTGTGTCTAAAATATGATGGCAATAAGTTGTGATCTTAATAAAATAATGTTTATAATAGTGTGAATAGAAAAGTTGAAAATTATTTCTGTTAAACCCGGAAAAGTCAGGGAATTTTAAAATATAGTTTGGCTGAGCACCCTGGACAAGCAAGACATTTATTTAAATGATTTTCTCATTGATATGACAATCATCCAATATCTAAAAGTTAGCATAAGACTTTTTATATAAGGTAAATCCACATTCAATCAGGGATTAAAAGGTACACTATCCACAGACAGTATTTATTGTGTGTGGTTTGGTTCTCTTAGTTAGTCTTAAAATTATGTTTTTGTAAGCCAATAAAAAGAAACATACTAGCTCTTAAAAGTGTGTTAAGCTTCAAAACTTTGACTTGTTTTCATATATCCATTTGCTTTGACTTCGATTCAAATTTAAAACAAACATTTATCTTTATTATTTTCTGTCAGGTGTTCTTTGCTCTGAGCAACGACAACACCACAGGCTAAGCTGAGAACATTTGTTTACGAGTCTCGGCTCACAACTAGTGTTGTCATCTGCGCATGCGCATACCCACGTTCATGAACTGTACGAATGCACACATAACCCCCTACCTCTTTTGTGTTCTTGTCTTGCCGGATGCTTGTTACCTTGAAGACCGTCATGTAGTATCGTGTGTTATTTTCATTTATATTGTCTTGGGTAGTAAAGTGTTACTTTGTTCATTTGGACATTCACGTCTTTGGTTTACTTTATAACATTTCTAACAGGTTATGGGCCCAGGTGCGCAAACAAAATAAGTACAAGTTACAAATTAAATATCGAACTGTGACTCACAGATCATAGCGTGTGTGAAACCGCCATTAACCATGATGAATACGAACACAACGGGAATTGAATGGCTCAACAAACAAAATTTCGACATGTGAAAACTGCAAAAGCAGACCGTGCTAGTGAAAAACGACATGTGGCAATTTGTTATCTGCACAAATGCAAAACCGGGTGATAACAAGGAAAATGCCGCCAAGGTGCTAGAATGGGAAAGAAATGATCAGAAGGCAAGATCGGGCATAGTCTTGTCAATATCTCCAAACGAGCTTAAACAGGTTAAGAACTGTGACACATCGCTTGCCATGTGGACGAGTTTGCGAGAAATTTATCAATTTCAAGGTCCGGCCCGGAAAGCAACACTTTTGAAGAGATTGAATTTACACAAGATGGCGGATGGTGGAGACATACTCGACAACCTGATTGAATTCTTCGACAACGGTGACAAGTTAAGTGACATGGACATCGACATACATCCAGATAAATATAAATATAATATAATATAATATAATATAATATAATACATCCAGATCAGTTAGCCATTATGTTGCTGTATAGTTAACCTTCGACATTAGAAAATTTCAGGTGCGCGATCAAGTCACGTGATGAGCGACCAATGCTGGAGGGCCTATGCACTAAGATCATCAAAGAAAACGATGCTCGAAAAACCAATACGTGCAGCGAAACGTCGGACGCCATGTTCATAAACAGAAGTGGTAAATAAAATTATTCAAAAAGAAAACCGGACGAAAACAAAGGTGATTTCAAATTGCAAAAATCCTGAGATAAAGTGCTATGTTACACTTTCAAAAAGCCGAGACATATAAAGTCTGAATGATGGTACAATGGCAAAACAAAAAAAAACACCGGAAACTAGAAACGTGTTTTCATTCCGCCGACACATCAGCGCAAAACCATAGATGGTGTCTTGATAGTGGTGCTACGACTCAATTGTGCCATGAAATTAGCGTCGAGAAGTGCGGTACGTTAAATCTCGTGAACAACTTGTCGACAGAAATCACTGGAAAAGGAATGTTACTGTTTACCGCCTATGTATCGGGCAACAAGAAAAACGTCACAGTGACCGACACATCGCACGTGCCAGATCTGATCACTAACCTCTTATCTGTCAGTAAGATTACCGACCGAAGCTTTGATGTTATTTTTAAAGAAAAATGTGCGGAATTAGTGAACTTGAATGGACAAGTCGAACTACATGCTGACAAAATTGGGGATCTATACTATGTGCTCCAGTTTGAAAAGACACTCGTATCGCATCTCCCCCCTCAAAAACAGGTTAGAGTTCTGCTCAAATTATTACACAGAAGACTCAGACACGCGAATACGAGATACATCATAGACGCTGTACGCAAAGAGGTCGTGACCGGAGTGCAACTCACACAAACAACGACTAAACCAGACTGTGATTTATGTTTGAAGTGGAAAATGTCTAGGGCTACGTTTCCTAGGCGGTCTGAACGAAAAAAACAATTATTGGACCTCATCCACGCGGACATATGCGGGCAAATGAGGACAAGTTCTCTAGGAGGTGCAAAGTACTAGGTCGAGTTTATCGATGACCCCACAAGATGGTGTGAAGTGAGGTTGCTGAAGTCAAAGGTTGATGTTTTCAACGCGACGGTGGAGTACATAGCCCTTGTAGAAAATTAGCTGGGCATAAAGGCCAAACGCTTACAATCTGATAATGGTCAGGAGTACACAAGCCTAGAGTTTGATCAGTACTTGAAGAAGCAAGGGATCACCCGAAGACTGACTGTTTCTCATAACCCAGAACAGAATGGTGTAGCTGAAAGGAAAAATCGTACACTTCACGATGCAGCCACATGTTTGTTGATGGAGTCCAAATTTCCAAATTCATTTTGGGCTGAGGCAATCAATACCTCTAACTACCTACGAAACCACTCACCCACCAAAAGCTTAAACGGTCTCACACCATTTAGGCATGGACCAGTAAACCACCCAATATCTCACACTTGAGGGTGTTTGGCAGTCATGTCTTTTACCTTGATCGAGAATATGGCAAAGGAAAGCTGGAGCAGTGGGGTCAGGAGGGAATTTTCCTTAAATACTCGGAGGTATCTAAAGCCTTCCGCATTTAGTTGTTAGAAAAGAGGAAAGTAATATCATCCGCGATGTAAAATACGTAGAAGACGAGCTTAAGGACAACGATGATGCTGATGTTGACGGTTCGAAAACTTCAACTGACAACTGCTCAAAGCAAGATCAACATCACATGGACCTCGAACAAAATCCTCCACAAGAGGAAGAAAATCTGACGTCGGCCTCAGATGACTCAAAGCAAAAACAGGACTTTCGTGCTTTCGGTCCTGATGCAGAGCCACTCATACCCGTCGATGCTGTGGATGTCGAACACGACATTCCTTGCAAAGTGGATGACAACAACATCATCATCGAAGCTCGAATCTCACACTAGCCAAGAGGACGTAGTCGACCAAAGGTTGTAAGGACAGGCTCAAGGGGAAGGTCGAGGATGATTTATCACCCCCGTGTCCCTGAACAAACTGAAATCGTCAAGGAGGTCGAGCAAACTTTCATCTCTGAAGTGCCAATGAATCAGGCAATGATGGGTCCTGATGCTTCAGAATGGTTCCAAGCTCTCATAAGTGAGATGAAATCTGTTCTAAAATATAATATATAGAAGCTGGTCGATCAACCTGAACAAGGAATAGTCATCAAGTGCTGCATGGTATTGCGCAACAAATCACAACCCGATGGCACACTTGAGAAGAAGAAGGCAAGGTTGGTAGCTCAAGGATTCAACCATCAACCTGGCATTCATTTTTCAGAGACTTTTGCACCCGGGGCACAAATTGGATCCATTCGTCTCATGTTATCACTGGCAGCGCTATTCGGCATGAAGGCCAGACAATTTGATGTCACTACAGCCTATGTGAACGGCAAACTTGAAGAAGAAATCCATATGGATACTCCAAAAGATTATGAGAAGGTATTACAAAGCATCATACAGTCCGAGGGTAAAAGCTCGACCGTGGCAACAAGGCCAGGGTCATGTTGAACGAATTCAGAAAATGTAACAAAGTGTGCCTTCTGAAAAAGTCCCTGTATGGGTTGCGCCAAGCAGGCAGGAGCTGGTACAACAAGCTGGATAAAACCCTTGAGAAACTTGGCGCCTCTCCCGCAAAATCTGATCAGTGTTTATTCCAAATTGGTTCAGGGGAAGACGCGACATAAATAGACGATATTCTAATTGCGTCTAAAAATCCAAAAACAATCGCTGACCTAATATTGGAGCTGGTTAAGCATTTTGAGATAAAGGATCTTGGCTACACGAAGCGTTGTTTTGGGCATTGAGATTGACCAGGGTGATGTGTACATCTCTTTACAACAGCGAGGTTATGTACGGGAACTTATTGGTCGTTTTAACATGACCGACTGTAAACCAGTAAGTACTCCTATCGACCCATGTGCAAGACTGAAGGGAAGGCAGGGACCAAATGAAGATGAGAAGCTCCCTTATCGTGAATTGGTAGGAGCCCTTACTTACCTGTCCACATCAACCTGGCCTGATATTGCTTTCGCTGTCAGCTACCTGGGTCAATTCAACAATCATTATAGGGAAAGTCATTGGACGACAGCCAAGCGGGCTCTCAGGTACCTGAAGGGGGCACCTGATGTCAGACTAACCTACAGGACTGATTCTGAAAATTTGAAAGGGTTTGTAGACGCTGATTGGAGTAATTGTGCTCAGGATAGACGATCCTATACAGGCTATCTATTTATGTTCAATGGAAGACCGATTTCTTGGGACTCTAGGAATCAAAGGACGGTGGCTCTGTCCACTACAGAAGTTATTCAATGCTTTTCCGTGAGTTGGGCCTCGACGAGTTGGCAGATCTATCAATCTATTGCGAGAACCAAAGCTTGCTGAGACTGGCCGAGAACCCAATATCCATTCCAAGAGCAAACACATTGACATCCACTACCATTTTGTCAGGGACATGCTGCAGGACAAGTCTTTCACTGTGTCTCACATATCGACTGAGCATCAATTAGCTGATTTTCTGACCATGTCTTTGCCAAGATCAAAGCATTCTTGGTGCACAAAATCTGCTGGGATGACTGCCATGACATAAGGATGTTATTTCTTCTCGTGATCCTTGACTCAAGGTGAAGTGTCAGGAGTCCTTAGCTCTGAGCAACGACAACACCACAGGCTACGCTGAGAACATTTGTTCACGAGTCTTGGCTCACAACTGGTGTCATCTGCGCATGTGCATACCCACATTCATGGACGGTACGAATGCGCACACAGCCCCCTACCTGCTTGGTGTTCTTGTCTTGCCGGATGCTTGTTACCTCGAAGACCATCATGTAGTGTTGACTGCTATTTTCATTTATAATGTCTTGTGTAGTAAAGTGTTACTTTTTTCATTCAAACATTCATGTCTATGATTTACCTCATAATATTTCTAAGATTTTCATTTTCTGCTGTTATTTCTATAGTAATTTAGTGTTTGCATAAAATAATATAAAATAATTAAATAACATTTTGTAATAAACTAATTTATCTTAAGACAAAATGCATCAATTATCTTTGAAATAGAGCATTTTGTAAATCATATCTAATACCATACCTAAATTTGCTTAGCCATGCAAAGTATAATACTTTTATCCAACACTAAACATTTTTTAAATATTTGAA
The DNA here is from genome assembly GCA_902141385.1 of Timema californicum. Classification (NCBI taxonomy): domain Eukaryota; kingdom Metazoa; phylum Arthropoda; class Insecta; order Phasmatodea; family Timematidae; genus Timema; species Timema californicum. The sequence continues at coordinate 36,045 of CABFOW010001408.1, read as the reverse complement.
CTTTGAATTGAAAAAAAACAACGGATTTTACACACCCCTCCCTATTAGCTCTAAATAAATGTGATTCAAAATAAAAATATATAAATGTTTGATCCATATTGTTTTTAATTTGTATGTTTAATTCGAGTGTCATTGTGTTAGGGGATGGAAATTAGGAGGTTAAATATGTGGGAACTTAAAAATCAAGCTACTTTCAGGTTATCTTAAATATCATATTTGACCTAGTAGTAGCCGGGCACGTGATAGCAGCCATAAACTCTTTAATTATAGCTGGGGTCAAAGGTAAAGTTATTAATACAAGATGGGGTCTTAATAATGGCCAAGCTAACTTAATTGTTGCCAGTACATAAGTATTCTGAACATTTTTATGGGCCTTACACTACACAATTTTTCTAGTACCACCCTGTTCTGACTTAAACTCCTAGCCAAGCTTTCCTAATAATCTCTGCATTTTACTTCATGGAAGGGCTCTTCATTTTTATTGGTTTCAATATTCCTATAAAAAAAATTCTTGTGCTTGTCTATAAGAGTACTGCATTGAATGTTAAAAATGGATTTTTTTTTGCCAGGTTCAAAACACTCCCTCTCCAACAATTGCTAACACCCTGAACACCCAAGATGGACTAGCTGGTGCATTAGCAAGAGCTCTTGCGGAACGATCACGGGCCATTCACTCCGACAGCAGCACCTCTAGTGATGACGATGATGATGAATGGGAAGATTAGACCTAGACAGACACCATCTTGACAAGAACAACATTTTGGAAAACACAAGTGTTATATTTAAATTAGTTTAATGTGACACCTAGATACACGAATTGAACCTCTGACCCATGTGTTAAGCTCTACCAATAAGCTAACTAGGATTTGTCTCACGCAAAGGCTATATATTTACATTTTGTTCTGAAAATGACATGATTTTCCACTAAGCTGCTAAAGGTTTATTATTCTTCATTTTCTAACCTCACTTCCAATCCTGTCAATTTTCCCCAATAAGTTGACATATAAAAGGAGGGAATATTATGCTACTCTCTATAAAAAAAAATCTTTAATGTCAAGATACATGATTTTCTATATGGAAGAAGGCACGGGCTTGAGTATTAAGAACTAATGCTTATGGAATTAATTGCCACTTGTTTGATTGACATGTCCTTCCCCCTCCCACACGGCCTTTCACTATTGTACATTTTTTCATACAGATTTTCATTGGGTTTATTTTTTACAAAATTGAATTTCACGCGCCTCGAAAATTCCCTAATGAACGAAATTTATGTTGGAAGGGTTGGGTGATGGGCAATCTCTATCAAAAATGTATTTATATTGACCTATTTAAAAATAGAAATATAATAATAAATAAGAAAATAAATAACAATAATGATAATAAATATATTTTATAATATTAATAATAATAATAATAATAATAATGATAATTTAGAAAAGTGTGAATCTTATAGAAAGAAAGAAACTATCTTCTGATTAGACCTGGTGGTAATCTTGATTTGGTAATCCATTGGTGGGCCAGTTCCCTTTGTCTAAGTTGAGAACTGTTCCACTGTCTGGGAAATGCTCTTAATATTTTGGTGGTGTAGCCAGTTTGAAAGTCCTGGTTGTGGGTACCAGCATGAATGGTTGTGTGTACCAGCATGAATAGGTACAGGCTTGTCTGAATCTTTGTTGTTTGTGTCAAAACGATGATTGTTCATTCGCTGTCTGATAGAACCTGTAGTAAGGCCAATACATTGTGCATCACATGATTTGCACGGTTGACTGCTTATGTTTTCTTAATTCCTATTGGTTGAAGCAATGTGAAGAAACTACAATGTGGCAGGAAAACTGACACATTATTACTTCGACTCCCGACAAGCGGGTACAACTCAATGTAGAAGAGCCTTTAATAAATATTATCTACATGCTCTTCATGTATTTTGGTTAAAAATATTTTGAAACTTTTGATGTTACATTTTAAATCTTATTTATATTTGTTAGAGTTTTTTTAGAAGCAGGAATTGATTAAGAAGTATTTTTATTGATTTCGTTAAATTGATAAATAAGCTACCCAATAAAAAGAGTATACTAAGTTAAAAAATATTTAAGTAATGTGGATGTGCCAAAGAGCTTCTACATAAAACATAAATTCTATTTAAAAGACTGCAAAATACATTTTTTTATAGCTATCACCATTTCATTAAGTTGTATTATATTTGGAAGAAGGTATAGGAAAGGTGGATAGAAACATATAAAAGGGGCACGGACACAATATGGCCTCATTTCGTTAAGTTGTATTTAATTTAAAAAAAACTTAATGTATGTGCCATGCAGTAGCAGAGCTACAGACCAGCACTACTTGTAATTGAGTTCTTAAGAGGGATTTGCTCTATGCTCATAGGGTTTGTGGGGGCTCTAGTTTTCATAAGAAACAAGAAAAATATGACAAAGACTATTTAATTGTATCACATTGAGGACAGTATACCTAGTACTAGGTTTTTACCAAACTATTGTTGAAATTTAGGTATTTAAATCAATATTTTTCAACCAATGCTTTCTTACCAAAATCCTATATATTCTTTGATTTTTCTGTTAATTAATTTTTAAATATACATAATATAAAATCTTCAGGCAACATTTATAACCAAAAATAAAAATTAGCTGTTCTAATTGCTTATGGCATAAGAATTTTTATTTACACTGTCAACTTTGAGTTTTGTTGTGATTTAAAATGAGCAGATCTAAAATTTAGTGTATTTAATTAGTGAAAATTTGTACGAATTCAATGCTGATGCATTTTCAGATATACCTATGTTCAAGTATCTAACATAATTTCGAAAAGGGTATTTATTGTTCCAGACCCTTCTTGAGCTAAAGGGGATTGGAGTTAGTTGGTGTAAAGTGTAAGTTTCTTAATGATGAAGTGGCATAACATTGGGGCTAAATAGAGGGAAAAAGTAAAAGGGGTGTGATGTTTAAAGAGGTGGGGAGATAGGGGTGCAACCAAACAAATCTCCAGCACTGGGGTCATGTCATTTAATATGAACAAATTATTACTGTATTGTTTCTTTGGGCTTAGTTATATAAATCAGAACAGCATTAGAAATTATTGAAAATATTTAAAAAATCAAATTATCCATTATTTAAAAAGGAATTAATTATAGAGAGAAACCATTGACAACATAATTAAAAAGTGGTTCCCATTGGGAAGACGGCTTCTCCTAAATAAACAATGTGTGAATAATGCACTTATTAGGGCTCTACAAGTACTCGTATTTCAAGTTTCAAGCTGAGATTGTCATTTAAGGTCGAGGTAGAGATCAAAAGTTTTGTAGGCTTGTCAATTTCAAGCTTCCACTTGATGTACATAATAATCACTTTTTAAAATGCAATAGTAAGCATAGGCTATTTAATTTAGATTATATCAGCATTTACACTTCATTCAGTAACTTGACATATTAAAATTATAAATTTTCACATTGATAACATAGAGCTTTAAAACTTCTTCCGACAGTAGACTTATTCAATATTGTCGTCCAGTTTGAATTATCCTTGATTGAAGTTGCATTTCCATGACAAAACAATGAAAATAAAAATAGCTAAATAGATTACTAAATAATTGAATATTTATTATTTTTACTATTTTTCCCTGGTCCCTTTCTAAAATAATAATTTTAGTAAATTAAAAATTTAACATCGAGAATATATTTTAGTGAATGTTTATGAGCTTAAGATTAAAACGTGCATTAATTAATACATTCAACTACAAAACTAGTACTAGTTTAGTTACTATTTATTTATAGAATTATGTTGGTTAAGCAGTCTAAAATCAGCATTGATCATAATTTTATTGCAACAACTATTTTACCAAATTTACCCACATTTAAATAAATAAAGATAGAGGTGGCCAGAATTCCCAAACCCTTGTTGGGAATTGATCAATTTCAGTCGATCGGGATTGACCCTTTTTAGAAGAAAAATTTAGGGCGAGGAAACGAAATAAGGCACACGCTCATGTTCTAGCAATTATATAGGTATTGATACAATGATTGTTCATAAGTATTCTCACAAGTCCTGTAATGAGTTTAATGTATTCACCTTTACGAAAATTGCATTGACGGTACCCACAACAAGGACTTTCAAACCTGCTACACCACCAAATTAGTAAGAGCATTTCCCAAACAGTGCAACAGTTCTCAACTTAGACAGTGGGAACTGGCCCAACAATGGATTACCACCAGGCCTCAACAGAAGATAGTTTCTTTCTTACTATAAGATTAACATACAAAAAAATTAATATATTTTTTATCATTATTATTTATATTATTATTTATTATTATTTTTAAATAGGTATATCTATATAAATACTAACCACAGCCAAGAAATTTATCTTTACTCCCAAAAACAGTTGGCACAATGTGTTTCTAACAGTTTTTCTTTAATTTCAAAATGGAGTAGTCCAGTGTTTGTGTTATTTGTACACTCTTTTTTTCTTCTTTGTGTTTGATAAAGGCAACAGTGCCGAAATACTATTTTATTTGTGTTAAAATGTGTGTGTGACTATTTCTACTATAGAAGACAGAAGTAAGGAAGATGTCACCTTTGTGCATTGGATTCTTCCCACAGTTTTCCTTTTTCCCTGGGTGGGCTTTCTTCATCAAATTTACTCTTTGTAGTTAATTTTTCATTTTTCTTTAATCCTATCAATTTCCTTTATTTTAAAATTATTTAACCATTGGGGCACCTCATTTTTAAGCCTAAAAATACTGTGAAGTGATCTAATTAAATACACTTAATTTCATTTACATTTCAACCACTAACACTTAAAACACAGTTAATAAAATTAATTTATTGATTTATTAAAATTAGCAGTTAATAAAATTAGTTTATTAATTTATTAAAATTAGAGATGTCACGATACCTGTTTTTCTCGATTTTGATTCATAAGTTCAACCTCGATTCTTCGATCCTCAATTCCAATTCTTGAACATTTCCTTTTTCATTATTTTTTCAAGCATTATTGCATAGAAAATCTAAACTACTTGATAGCCTATTCCCCCCTCAATGTAAAACTTGGACTCGACAATTACAACACGATTGCTTGAAACTTTAATTTCATAATCTTATAGATACTTACTTAACTCACTAAAAATCTTCAAAACTAAAAATTCAAAAGTAATTCACTAGATTGCCGATTTTATAACGGAAAGAACACATTTCACACATTACAAAAATGTCAAGTCGTACACCATAATTGATTCTATGCACATTAGCTCGCCAGAAATTAGTGATGAAGTTTTGGCGACAATATATCGATACTCTATTGAATTAAAATAAATATAAGTTTTTGCCCCATTTTTTATTAACAATCTACATCGATTTTTGTTTTATTTTTATTAAACTTGCCTTATTCAAAGATCTAAATAAAACATTAAAAATTGAAAAGCGACAAAGAATATAATTACAGGAGAGCGGCCATTTTAATTTGATAGGAATGTCCTAGCTTTCAATACACATATTGTGATATATCAATTGATGATAGATATATCGATATATTACAGAAAACTGCCATTCTAGTCTACATATTATTTATCAATTGTTTGTTTAGAATCAGTTAATATATTTTTACAGTCTCACTTAACTTTTACTTTAAAAAAAAAGTGTGTCGAAGTTGTTAAGTTTTTTTTACCTCTTGATACTGTTATGTCAGGTCGTATTATATTCAAGACCATTTATTTTTATGTAGAAGACTTCAAAATATTAGGGTCATATTAAATTCGGGATTGTGCTATATTCGGGTCATTACGGTATATTTACAATTTGTCGGTATTTAAGTGAAATTGCAACCAAATTAAGATGAGAGATAATTGATTATTACCTATTTTGAATGTTGCTGTTTTGTTAAGTTGCCAGTTTTATTGAAAACTAAGAATTGAGTAGCGAGAATTGGAATATTAAAATAAATTCTCGCTTCTTTTGATACCAGTAAGAACTGAGGAATCGAGTTTGATAGCCCTGATTAAACCCCAAGATTTTTTTTTTCTAAGAAAGTGTGTACAGGAAATACATGAGATAGTAGAGGAATCAAAACTGAGTTGGTATGAGCATGTAATGACGATGCCAAAGAAAGTGTTGGAAATGAAGTATGTAGGAAAAATACTTCACGGTAGGTCAAGAAAGATGGAAGAAGCAGATAAAGTGTGCAAGTGAGAGGATAAAAATGGTGGATGGATAGAGGAAGATAGATACATTTTACTGAACTGACCTAGCCAAGGTCTGGAAACGGTTATTGAAGATGATGAATGTTTTTTCTTAAACATTTGTATGGTACTTTATTATATGGCTCAGTCTGGAAAATATAATTTCTAAGTGCAAAACTGAAAAATAACCTTAGATCCGCTTATTGTTCATTCAAATTGAAATATTTTGTCAATTATATTTTGAATGTTTATTCAAATTAAATAAGTTTGATTTGTGAGTACATTATTATTATTACTACCCGTTCGGGTTATACGCACTTACGCTAATGTGTAATGGTAGGGTGATTGTGAGATGAAATGGAGGACCTACAGTTTAACGTGGAATCCGAACCACGGTGGAGGCCTGGCGTTCCTCACATTAACAAGATGTCTTGTCAGAGGTGAAGGAAGGGATTGGTTATCAAATAATTTGTGAATACAGTATTTTAATGTAGTATAAAATACATATTAACAAACTATTATAAGGTGTAATAAAAACACATCAAAGCATGTGTTTGTAAGAATGATTCTACAAATTAAAAATAGTTCAGCCAATAGTGATTTAATATTTCTCTTTATATCCTTAACTTTATCCTTAAGGAAAAATATTTTTAGTATTTAATTATCTGATTGAAAGTGTAGTGTGGCATGAAGTGTATGATAAGTTATAACCAATGTAATGGGTATAAAGCCACTTAACTCTTTTATGTTATAACTTTGGTGAATTTTATAATCATGGTACACAAAATATTATTTGGTTGAACTTAGTGTTTGAAATCTATTTATTAAAATTCAACTTCAAAATTGATATTTTTGTATCAAAAGTTGAAACAATTTTATCTTCATACATTTATTTAGGTAGTCAAACCCTGTTCCGAATGTTGGTAGTTGAACACAATTTTGGGAAAACTTTGAGGGTGGAAGGAATAAACTAGGTTAAATGAAATTTATGTTATTGGTTAACAGACTCAAAGTTAAAAGAGAATTGTAAGTAACTGTGATAATTAAACGTTTAATATTTATGTGTTAAAACATAATCAAACATAATACAGTACTGTAAAAAGATATAATGTAATTGTAAAACTATTATTTCATGTTATTCATCAGTAAAATGAATGCAGATATTATAAAACTCATCCAACCGTTATTTAAAATTTGTGAAAATACTCAGTTTTCAGCTTAGTCTAAATTTTCGCTAAACCGAACAAGCTTCGGTCTCGATTAGTTCAGATTGACGTGGTTCTACTGTATTATTTAATATTTTAAGTTAAAATCTCTATGCATTATGTTGTCATTTACTAATCATTCATAATTAAATAAACATTATAAATTTACATATTAGAACTAGCACATAATTCTACATCCATTACTGTTTCCAGCCTGTGGCCTGGGTCAATTTTTTATTCAAGCCATTGAATTTTCCACTACCGACTTACTAGGCCTGTCGTAGCTTCATATTACAACCAAATTTGTATATTAGGTTTTCATTACAGGCCATTGATATGTGTATAACCTGAACAGGTAGTATAACATTGTGTTAGAAAAAAAAGTGTATGGGGCAGAAGATGCTCTATATTCATGTCATTGTTGAAAAAAAAGAATTTTTTTAAAAAAAAAATTGGTTAGTATTATTGTTCTGAATAGGGGCATACTCTTAATTTTTTGTATTAGTACAATAATTAGTTGAAATTAATTTTAAACAAGATAATGGCAATATATATCCATTTAATATTTTAGCCCTTCCCTGGTATTTGAAATTTTTAATATGGCTTGTTGCAATAGACTGGCTTGCAAATGATAGGGAGATTGTGATTCGATCCCGGTTTGGTGCGCTGAGGGTGGTTTTTCCTAAACTATTTAGATCTCTATTCTCACAAATGTGGGTACACTTCCTCTAGATTCAACCTTCTTCATCCCTAACTTATTAGCCTAATTAGTACAAACGTAAAGACTCCAATGACTAATAGGACGCTGTGCTAAAAAACAAATCTAGCTTTAAAATCAAAAGAAGTTTCTTAATGATAGATTTTTTAAATTTGTGAAATATTTCAAAATTGATATTTAACTACTGAAATATAATGTTAGAAATTATTAACATACCTTAGTGCAAGGAAAGATACGCTAAACTATATTAGGATTCTGGCAAGAAAATATATATTTTTTGACAGTCAACATTGATATTATTTTACAATATTATTATTGTTATTATATACGTCAGGTACACAGGCACAGTGCTCAGGATGATGGGGGCTTTAAAATAGAATTATAAAAAAAAATCGAGATAATTATATTTTTAAACTTTAAATTTCACCGCTGTGCTCTATTGTGAGGTTAAAATGTCGGTGAATCGATTAGTTATTTAGTAGCTTAGCATTATTGGTCATTGTGTCGCTCAGTTCTTTGGCGCTTCCAATGCTCTCTGCTCACCAACATCAGAATTATTGAATCACAGGACTGGTAGAATCACCACACATGCAACAAGTGCAAATGTTCCGAGGTATATTTTTGTGCTTCCTCTATTCTTTGTAAAAAAATTTTATCATTTAGTCACGATAAACAGCCATTTTTAAATAGAACATAGTTTATTAATCTAGTGGTGGTTGATGGTTAGTTGGTAAAATGAAAGTTATGGCTCTCACTGATACTTTAGTTTGCATTGACTTTTGGTAACAGTCCATAGCTGTGATAAGTAAAGCTAGGCGCAAGTTAGATGCAAATGGAACCAGCTGTCCTCCCTGAGGTGACACAAACACCTTTTTAATCCTTTCAATTCTCTTTTTAAGATCATATCATCATCGGTAAATGTTTCCAGCCTTTGTCCAGGTCAGTTAAAGATGCCTTCATCTTCCTCTCATTTGCACACTTTTTGTTATCTTGTACTCCCATCTCTTTCTTGGTCTAACTTGCAGTTTTTTTTCTACAGATTCATTTCCATAGTTTTCTTTGGTATCCTCTCCCTTTCCGTCCTTATTACTTGCCCAAACCAAACCATCCCAGTCTTGCTTCCTCTACTATCTCATGTACTCCCACTCTTACCCAGATAGCTTCATTCCCTATCCTGTTTATCCTCATAGCAGCTAACATGCTCCTCACAAACTGCATTTCTAAGTTCTCTACTTTCCAAGTGTCCATGTTTCTGCTGCATATGTGACAATGAATACAAAGTACTCCTTATAAAATGTACCCTAAAGGAATCTCCCCCTAACATCAGGTATCAAATTTAATACACAGGATACATTATGTAATGTATCAGTTTTATTCAATGAGTAAGAATACCCCTTTGGAGCGGAATTTGGATTTTATCCATTCAGATATTTCTTAAACAAACACCACAAATAAAAAGTCTGATTTGTACCCATTATCATAATGGTCACAAAATCCTGAATTGTATCCATTCAGACATTTTCTTAAACAAGCACCACAAAATTCTGAATTGTATCCATTTAATTGCGGTACCACTTGTCTAATAGGTGGCAGGAGGAGAAACTCGCCTTAACTCATTCCATGTTTACTAGAGAGCAGCACTTATCCTTAACTCATTCCGTGTTTACTAGAGAGCAGCACTATCTCTATATTAATATAAAAAATATATTTTTACTTATTGTCTTATTACTTTAAAATCTAAACACAGATTTTAGGACTTATTTTCATAAACATTACAGAATATACTTGTGTATAAGGTGCTTGTTCTATAGACATATATATATAAATAACCCTAGTATCATCTTGTTGGCAATCCTGTATTTAAATACTATTAATATGACAATTAACAGCAGTAGCTACTTTAACAACGCCATGTTATTTGCACACAGAAAACTATCACTTATTCTAAGCAAAGATTAAAGTAACTTAAATCTAAGACAGGGCATGGCAATAAAGAAACAATGTTTTTCTAATTGTATGCTTTTAATCTTTATAGATTTGTTTTAAAGTGTCATATCCTATTATCTACTGATAATTTCATCAGTTTATAATGTGGGTCTATCTGGATTGGTGTTAAAGTTCAAGTTAGAGGTTATCATTCTCAACTTGAACACAAGCCTACATTTTATGTGCTAGTTTTGTTAAGTTTGATTGAAAAAACCCGTAAGTGTTTATATTTATCACTCCTCAGCAGCTACATATCCAGACAATATGATTTTATCATTATGCCCACTATAAGTAGAAATGCCTAACCATTTATCCAGCTGAAGTCAAACGAGAGGGAGGGCAGTTTAAAAAGATAAAATTCTTTGCTTCTAACTGTTAAATAATAAAATTCATCTTGTGATTTGAAGGGAATTCTTGAGATTATGGTTAAAAGTGATTATGTACCAGTAAAAGAAGAGCGGGATTCCTTGCTATTGTATAAACTTGTATTATATTTTTTGCTCTCTCTACACATATAATCAAAACAAATCTCCATTTATAACAAAATGAATATTGTAAAATAAATTAGGGAGGCCTATATAATTTAAACAAATCAACAAAAAACTCATCAATCACAGATGAACATTATTTATAATATGAATATTCAAAGAATGTCACAACATTGCACCAAAGTATATAATAGGCAATAGCTATAATTTTTAATATTATCAACGAACCCACCTGAACAAAACTTAACCAAATGCAATGCTTTGCAAACAATTAAGGCCCGCAGCTAGGGCACACGAATAGCCCATTAAAAATGCCATCAAACAAATTACATGTGCGACCAAGGCAATATTTCTAAGAGTTTCTACAACCATTATTAATAATGCCTACAAATTTGGACATAATATTATAAATATAAATATTATTTAAACTCAGCTCGGGAAGCCCACACAAAGTTTCCCTTTTAAGGCAGAAACACTTGGATTGTTTTTCTTAAAATAAAATTAATATTCTCACGATTACTGAACATATCCTTGTAACAAATAATACGTCCAGAGCTAGAAAAGTAAGTAAAAAATACTTTACATAAATATATAATGCATTGGCAACGCCCCCTTAGCTAGTCATGACTAAAACTAATGTCTATGCGATAATTTTCTCAATATTAATAATAATCATCTAACAGTTATCATGAAACTCAAAGTGTGTGTGATAAGCCCAAGTATATAATTAGTGGCTAAACGACCCCAAACCAAATATGTCTATCAGTACCAAGTACATCAACGGATGCTATCTTTAATGAAATTGTTGTTGACATTGTTGTAGACACTGATAAAAATGAAGGGTCGGATAATGTTTGCAAGGTAGCTGAAACACTAGACAAATGGCCAAGTATATCGACGACTGATAATGTGTGAATGGAAAAAAGAATCATTTCCTTGGATTGACTGCAGAAATACATAATTATTTGGCATTGCATGAATCACAGGTTGGAGCTAGCCCTTGCAGATGCTGTAGACGAAATAACGGGTGTAAATACTTTTCAACCATTAATGTATAAACTGTAAACTTTGTACAGCACATCGCCCAAGAACGAACGTCAACTTGCAGAATGTGTGGTTGAGTCAGACAAATAAATAAAATAGGCCGAATACTCAATACTAAGTGGGTATAAAGCTCATTCAGAACAGTTCCGCTGTGTGCTTCGTCTATGAAAAGTTAGCAAGCCACTTCTCAAAGGCTTCACAAGACATCTCGAGAACACCTTCGGAAAGAAATACCTATGAAGACCTATTAAAAGGATTTACTTCCCGCCAGTTGTTGTTGGACTTAGGATTAATATATAATATACTAGCAGAATTATCTATTCTCTCTGAAATTTTGCAAAGCCGAAACACTTCAGTTGTTTTCGCATACAAACTTATAAGACGTTCTATAAGATTTATAGACTCAGTAAAATAAAAACTGGGTACTAGTCTCTTGGAGAGTAAAGTAACAATAGAAGAGGGTAAGTTCAATTCAGCAACTTTAATTGACAATAAAAGGATGGAAACCATTAATGAACAACAATTGCTTTCAAGTGTGGCTAGTAATCTCAAATCTCGGTTGTTTTCAACAACTTCATTTTCATCAGAAGAAAAGTATTGGATGCTTTTGGAAGACATAAATTACTCGAATATGATTACTGGCCAACAAATATTCCAGTCAGGTATGACGAAACAGAACTAGAACGGCTTTGTATACCACTTCGGATCAGTTCAATTCGAATCAAGACATCTAGACAGCAGTAGACGTTTGCCTGATGCCCTTAAAGAGCTGGTAAACTGTTCAAAAAATAATACCTTGCAGTTCAGAAGAATTTGAGAGGAGCTTTAATCTCACGAATATAATAATTACTCCAACAAGAACCAACCTATTTGTCCATCACGTCTCATCTTTATTATTTATTAAACTTCACGGCCCTAGTTTCAACACCTTGGAACTAGAGTAGCGAGCCCAAAACCAAACTCTGAAGAAAATAATTTTTCTGATTTGCTGTCAATTTTAATACTGCAACTTAAAGTAACATTACTTGTTCTTGGAAAAAAGACATATTTCAATTTGATAAATATTTTGATTGTTTGAAACCTTTTCTTTAATTCGTAGTATTAAAATTTGTCTAGTTATATAGGATAAGTTTTTTTTTACATTGAGGCCTATTCTTTTACTTAATAAAAGAAATATAAATTGTTTTCAAGTCATAATAGTTTTTGACCATTTCATAAAAGCCTACTTAACTATGCTACCTAAGAAATAGTAATTTTACTATAAAGTAAGATTGTTGTTTTCTGTTAAAAAATTATATTATTAGATATAATTTGTTATGGTTGTACTCGAGTGACTTAATAAATAAGCACTTTTTTTGGGTTTAAAAATAAAATGAAACTGAAAGGGCATTTTTTATATTAATAAAACCAGTCAATATGTTAGTATTTTTAATTTTTGCATTCCGCTTTATCCCTCCTCCCCTCGAGTTCCACAACGCCTGTTCTCCCTTTGATCTTGATCTTGAGAGCAAAAAGAACACTCCCATACTGCTAAACTTGTCACTACACCCCTGACGTAATCGCTCCAATAGCACCTTCTTAGACTTCAAAGGCACTTTTTTTTCTCCATAGCAGGTCTTTTACACGCATATAGAACAATTCCCCCTATTGCAATCTTCTTATTAGATCCTCTCTACTCCAACCCTTTGCTTAAATCACACTTCCAAGATATTTTACATGCTGTACATTTCTCAGGTCCACTCCATCCATCTTTATAGCTTTACTAGGGATTAACCTCTTCCTCGACATGACCATCACTTATTCACACTTCGCCATGCTAAATTTTGTTGCGCACTCTTTCAAATCCTCGTTCCATTCCTGTAGCTGTTCCTGTACTACTTCTTCCCTCTCAACCCTTACCATCAAGTCATCACTCGTCAGCAAACATAATGGCTTTCATTCTTTCCTCCAGAGATTCCTTGCCACTTTATTGGGTTTATTCATGACCATTTCTGATTTTCACGACCATTACAAATAGTAGTGGCGAGAGAACCCTCTTATGCTTTACTTAGTTTTTTTAACCCCCCCTCTTTCCTTCCATATTACACAACTCATGTTATTCTCATACATGATCTTCACTCCCATTACAACTCCTCTTTCCACTTCAGCCTTTTCCATAGCTTTCCAAACTTTATTTTCATTCATGCTATAGTATGTTTTAACCAAACCTTTCTTAAACCTTTCCTATTTCACATCCACACTTTTTATCTCATCCTTGGGCATTAACCTTCTCGCCTTTCATAGTTACAGCTCTCTTTGTTTTTTAGTCTTCACGCCCTTATTATTCTTTCTTGTTTTGCTACTTTTCTCCTACATTGCGATCCCTTTATGTCTGCCACTAGTAACCTGTGGTCAATATCTAATAGTACACTTGGTATTACCTTGATGTTTACAGTCTGCCTTTTCATTTCTTCGTCCACGATAAATTAGTCCATCACCTATCTTTGCTGCCACTTTCTCATATACCTTTCTAAATCTTCCTCAAGCTTATCCATATATTTTGCTGGACATCATACTTGTGATACACACATTTGTACCGACACCTTTTTCCTCTATCTGTTATTACCATTTTTATTGATCAGTCATTCATCTCTATCACCTCCACCTGCAGCCCTTCTCTCATCACATAGCCTACTCCGTTCCTCCTCTCTTCATCGTTTTCCACCCAATTTTAAATGTAGCCTTTCATTCCTTCCTTCATACTGCGCCCTTTCCACTTGGTCTCACTCAAACCCAGGACATCCACTCTTATCTCCTCCATTGCGTCCACAATCTCCCAGCCAATGTGCTACTGTTGAGCCGTGTCTTTGTACGGTTCCCATAGCTCTGCTAAGAGTTTCGTTCTCGAAGAGAATCTTCTCTCCTGGCCTCACTGACACTACTTAAGCAACCTGCTACGTAGGCTTTTGTTTATGCGCAACTGGTTGCGTGTTTTCCTCTCGTAGAAGCAAGGGTGAGTCAACAAGTGACCTAGACCAGGAGACTTGTCGTGTTGTGCACTGTTCTTGTGTTATTTTGAACTGTGTATGTTCACTTAGATGCAACTAAGTGTTTATTGTCGCAAAAATTCGTGCGTTTTTGTACGGTCTAGTGTGGCGCCCATATTTGGAAACTATATTTTGTTGGAGGGCGCACCTAGGAGTAACGATAAAGTCTTACGTCTTGGTTAACTTGACGTAGATCAACCAGAACTGAATTTCATGAAGCGGTTAAATAAATCTCACTCCAAATTTATATTAATGGATTTATTAATTTTACTCGACCAACTTTCAGTTCTGAGACCTTAGTAATAGGTGTGATAGGTTAAAAAAAATAGTACGTCCGTCAACGCGTGGGATATTTACCACCAATTGGACGTGCCCTGAGGTGGAAGAGAGTCCAAATTTGTTGAAGAGAAAGAGTTAACGAAGGTAGCACGCAGCAGGTGGTAAGGTGCAGGGCCGGTCTAAGGCGTGTGCTACGTATCAAACCACACACATACAATTCAGGGGGCACCAAAATGGCCCAAAAATAAATATTTCTAATTTTTATCTGGCAAATTATAAGTATAATTAAAGAAAGTAATTTGTAAGAAGAATGCTTATTTCTCAAGTTAATATTTACATCCATGCCAAACAGAGAACATTTTATTTCAAATTAGTGCAGTATAATACATTAACAAAGTAAATACATTTTGAAGGTTGTTCGGTACGACGTACCCCCGTCAACTACATTGGTGACGGGACTATACTAGTTGCCAGGTCAAGACTGTATGATCTATGAGTTAAGCCCGTATCACACGACACTAGCTAGTACTTGAAATACAGTGTGCTAGCTAGCACGTCATCATCTAGCGTCGTGTGAATCAGAAAAAGTATACTGGTTCTGCCACTTGGTACTGGCTACCATACTAGTTGTGAGGATAGAACATGCGCTATTTTCGTACTAGTTCCGACACTAGTTTGTGTAATTCGACCAATCAATGCCCGCTCAGACTATGTGTAGAGTAAATAATAGAAATGGCGCCGACATGGTCTTCGGATGTGATTTTGTTGTTGGCGGAAAATTATTCTAAACATCCTTGTTTATATAATACCAAATTGCCACAATATGACAATATATTTAATATATATAAATTCTATTTAAAACATGTCATCTAAAAATGACAAACTGTGTTCCAGACCCAATTTTAATCTAAATAAACTTGATAGCATGCCAACCTTGGATTTTTTTTCTAGAATATAAAGTGTGTGTAGGCTTAAAAAAGAACATTTGTGAATCAAGGATACTGTACTTGGACATTCATGGGCTTAGAGGCTTCTGACCACATCGTAAATAAATGAATACAAATTTAGGGAGATACTAAACGTTTGTGTCACCCCGAATGTATACACCTAACCTCCGAATGTATCATATTTAGCATCCTGCGACCATTATTTCGTCTTTCCCAACAAGTCCCGTGTCCATATTCTTTTTCTTAGGCTCCCTCTCATATTTTTCAATATCTTTATTAGCAATTAATGCAGCTGTTGCACCAGAAATTAATCTCTGAAGTTCCATAAATATTTGCACTAGAACCTAGTACAAAACTAGCAGCGTGTGAATACTCTTGTCCTGTTTCTATTATACTAGCTAGTATACAGATATCTAGTCGCTAGCTAGCACACTTGATTTCTAGTACGAGCTAGTGTCATGTGATACGGGCTTAGGCTCAGGCCGAACCTTTGGTAGGAGGCAGGGGATGGGGGTATAATGTTAGTTTTAATTCTCACTCAATCAATATTATATTCTGTGGAGTGTGTTGTGTCGTATTCTGTGTTATTATTATGATTTTACTTTTTGTGGTGTCTGTTTTTTTTATATAATAATATATCTATTTTTTTTAAACAGTTACTAAAATGTTTTTCAAACTTTCTGCAGCCGAAAATAAAAAATGGAAAGCAAAAACTTTACAAGAAACTAAGTCAAGCGCTAAACTAATTTGTAATTATTTAATGAAGGCAATCACTAGTAAAGAAAGTGAAATTGAAATTGAAACTCAATGTAACGATGGTCATCTATTGAAACAGTGCTCAGAGGAGGACGAATATTGCTCGGAAGAGTTAATAAATACTAATGCCGATAATTCTAACACCACTAAAATTACTGATCACAATGATAAGAATTATGTGACTGATACGATCCAATAAATGAATAATTCATGTGACAAATTGAAAGATAGCTAAATGGTCCAAAGTGCTAAGCTTAACTGAACGTGATTTTATTATTTCTAAAAAACCAATCTCAACAGTATTAGACAGCTAGCTACCTTAGAGACGGTGAAAAAAGATAATTTTTAAACGTATTTAATATCGGCTTGCTTCCAAAGACGAGAAAGTTAGGAAAATTAGAAGACGATGGCTAATGTATTCCCAGTCTAAGTGAAGTATATACTGTTTTTGCTGCAGGGTATTTAACGCGGCAATCACCAGCACTACATTATCTTATGAAAATGGAAACTATGATTGAAGGCAAATCGGAAAACTCTTTCCCAACATGATAAGTCCTCAAACCACTTAAAGTGCTACGAAAAATGATTTGAAGCAGAAAGGAGATTATAACACTGGCAAGTCAATTGATGACGAAAATCAAAGATTAATTAGTCAGGAAAAAGAATGACGGAAAAATGTCCTCGCGAGAAATCTTGCCATCTTGCTAGCTTGCCCAACGCAACATGCTTCTCAAGGAACTCACGAGAGATCTCACCATCATACAGTTTCTTGCCCAGCACAACCCTGCTTTTCAAGGAACTCACGAAACCCTCGACAGTAAAGACAATCGAAATTTTCTCGTGCTCGTAAAGTTGATTAAAAAATTTAATACTGTTGTGAAGAAACATATTTCCCGAATTCTGGGGAAAGACAATCCCAGATGGGTAACATATTTGAGAAAGAACATTCAAAATGGTATACATAGTCTAGTTTTAAAATTGCCATACATAGTATTCTCCACAGATTTTTTCAGATAGTGATGTGGCGGGGTGGGGAGGGGGCACAAAATGTGAGTTTTGATCACAAAACTTTTGCCTTAGACCAGCCCTAGTAAGGTGAGCCGCCGAAGATGGTAGTAAGAGCGTGGTTTTATTGATCACCTTTTCAACAAAGTTAACAACTGTACAGCTAATTAAACAATTCACCAAGGAGGGATCAGCGTTCCAAAAAGTGTCAAATATTTCCGAGGCAATTTTAACAAGAAAAGTGCGTCAACATCAAAGTCAGTTTCACCGGTACATAAACTATTATGTTCTTTTTTCAGAAATACGATCAGTAGACATTACTTAAAATTGGGACGCGTTGTAATATTCTGTCAATTATTATGTAATAGTGTTTGTTGAGATGTTAAACCTTACAATCAAATTTTTCTGGATTGTTCAATACGTAGTCGTGCACATTTTGCATCTTGTGTGTGTCTCACTTAACAATAAAACTTATATTAATTTATTAATAATACTAGTGTCCGTATTAAACTTATTACCTTACTTTAAATGAACTATTCGGATGTTGTTTGTGTTCAACTTAAAGACCCCACTCACTTTGAGATCTGTATCGGTACATGTTGCAAATGTCAGTATCGCAATACAAATCGCGACGTGTATTTGACTATTTTGGTACCGATGTCTACGTACCAAATGGTATTGTCGTCTATATCAAATTTGATGAAGTATAAGCCATTACATTTAAACAAAAAACATATACATAACTATAGTTTATTTTGTATTGTATATAAGTAGCTATATTTAATATCAACTTATAATACAACGCTTAACTTATTTTGAATAGGTAAACATTTTTTTAGCATAATTTGTAACTTATCCAAATATTTTGTATTTAATAGCCACACTTTCTTCTTCGTTTAAATATTATTTATTAGTATTTCTTGTTTGCTTGCCTATGGATGTATTTCCTTGAAGTGTGCCTTCTAAGGGAGTTTAAAAAACTGTTCGTTTTCACGCCATAGAGCAGTAGTAACTTGTATTATTTCGATATCTTCCTTGCCGATATCTGACAATAATGTAGGAGAATGCCTTTCCAAATAGTTATGGAGAACACATGTGGCCAAAATAACGTGGTAAATTGTGTCTATATTAATAACAATGCCCTTGTGAAAAATTCAGAAAGGAAAAGCTAGTAGTCCGAAAGCGTTTTCTACTACCCAATGAACACGACTCTCCTCCCGTCCTAGTCCCCTTTGAGGTTAGGGCTTTATCAAGTTTTCTATCAAAGAAAATTATTCAGCTGCTACAAAATTGTAAGGCAAAGAGTAAAACGTTACATCAATTATGACAGGCGGAGGTAGGGATCCCAGACGTCCCAATTTTCCCGGGACAGCCTTTGTTTTTAATGTACTGTCCCTGTGTCCTGACATATTCAGTTCGGGACGCCAATTGTTTCGATTTTCTTAAGCACAGAATATTAATGCATCAGCTATCAGCCGAGGTCAATCCAGTTCACTCACAGATGAAACATTAATAAATAAGCGTATAGGGCGTGGTGGCAGCGCGTCTCGCCCTCGCGAGCTGCCGTGAGAGCAATGTAGAATGCGTCTGACACGTGACAACTGCCTTTTCAGTCCTCTCCTCATATTTTATCAATGGTTGTTAGTCTGCTGTCTTCCATCAAAACGAGTTAGTGATATTTATGTTATGTTTATATTTTCTGTCTACTGTGATGTAGTTTTGTTTTAAGTATGCCAGTATTTTTTTTAGTATGCAATAATTGTCAACATTATTTAAAATGCCTAAGAGGTAGCGTGTTTTCAACGAACAATTGAAAGAACAATATCCTTTCATAAAGAAAACAAATATTGGTGGTGAGGATGGAAAAGTTGAATGTTGTTTGTGGATGTGTTTGAGGATTTGGACGTGTATACGAGAAAGAATAAAGAGGTAGAGTCAACTATTGATTCTACGACCTTTCACGGTTCCCTGGAAAAGGGTCGTTATTTCTAAGGGGTCGTTATTGGAATTTTAACAGATTTTGTTCCACCCCTGACCTTCATACGAAAAAATTGCATTTTTTAGATAACACGTGAAAAATAAATAAAATAAAACCTACCTATTTCTTGAAGAAGTCCATTATGGAGGCCTGCTTCTTCCTAGCGCCAGTTTTCTTGACAAAGTCTTTCAAATTATAGAACTGGGACCACAGATCTTCACTAGCTCCCTGGCGCTTAAGTGCTCTTGAGTAGACGTCCCCAGCTTTCAGAACATCTTCCATCGTGGGGATGTCTTCAGGCTCTTCTTCCATTTCTTCCTTCCCCTCTTCATCGCTGGACTCCTGCTGCTCCCTGATTATATCGGTGGCGTCGAGGGTGCCCCAAATTGTGATGTCATCGTCTGCTGCTATGTACTCCTCATACGTGCAGTCTGGGGCTAATCTCTGCCACGTTTCTTCATCGACGGCCGAGTGAAAGTCAGGGGGGCAAACGAAGGTGCTGTTGATGAGCCAGGCCGCGGTTTCATGCAGGGGCCTACCTGCGGTTCTGTGGAGGGGCCTGGCTCGGAATTGGCGTCCACTGGTGGTGGGTCGTTTGGGTCCTCGGCGCTGGCAGCGGTGGTGTACTGATCGCCTCATTGAGAGGTGACCAATAACACTTATTTAATGAGAAAATTATATTTATTGCCAAGACTGAAAGAGAGCATAAGTAAATAATTAGCATAGTAAATAGATAATTAATCAATACAAAAGGAGGTGAAGATAGTTATTCAAAACACGTGGTTTCCCACGTGATTAATTTTAAATCATAGCCCAATTACAAAAGAACTGTATTATTTATCAAACGAATAAAAGATAATAAAACATAATAAAAGATTAAGATGATAAAAAAGGT
This sequence comes from Timema californicum, assembly GCA_902141385.1. Lineage (NCBI taxonomy): Eukaryota > Metazoa > Arthropoda > Insecta > Phasmatodea > Timematidae > Timema > Timema californicum. The sequence goes on along the minus strand of CABFOW010001408.1, from coordinate 15,534 downwards.
AATAAAACACAATAAAAGATTAATTTAAAATAAAAGAGAAAATTTACATTTACTACATTACCGATTTGTTTAAGGTATTAATAAATGATATCTCCTGTAGAACAGGAAAAAAAACAAAAAATCAAAATTAATTAATACAAAGACAATAGTCTTCAAACATTATACTTAATCCCCTGTTCTAATAAATTTTAAACAACGTGGTTTATAGGATGCCGATTGATACAAAAACCATAATATAAAAAGAACCAGGCCTCGTGGCCGACAATTTCTAGGTTACATTAGAAAACCATAAAAATACATAATAAAAATCCGAAACATAAAAGGTAATTAATTAGACAAAAGAATTACACGGAAACTTTAACCCATAACCTTAAAAACAAGAAAGAAATAAAAAGGAAAAATACTACATGTTAATTTAGAAAAGATTTATGAATAAAATTAAATATAAGAAAGAGAAATAAAAAATTATGTCTCACCTTGTTCAGATCCAAAATGAGAATGGCCGAGGTAAAGTCGTTATTTTCCTTAACAGGAAATGTGAGAAACGGAATGGCCAATCAGAGACTTTTAAGATAAAAAAAGGACCAATAGTATAATATTTAAAGACTTAGCATTTTTATAATAAAAGATATAAAAAAACATTAAGGTAAAATTACATATCTAAAAAAGGTACAGAGAGATTTAATTATTTAACACATATTGAATTAATAGTTTATAAAAAATTATTAAAACTTTCGTTTCCACTAAATCTCCAAATAGATCGCCATGTTGTGGAACTACTCCTAATTTAAAGTTTGTCCCCTAGGCTTAGCCACTCACCACTACCATGAACGTCAAGGTTGATAGAACTTAGGTCCGTTCATAATTAACAGGTCGATAGAACTTAGGTCCGTTCATAATTAACAGTACAGTGGGAAGCACATGGACGGCAGCCTCTTCGTCAACTGGTAAAACAAATTGGGCGTGTCGGAAGCAGTTGGTGATCACCGCTGGTCTCACGCTCCTCCAACTGGTGACGATTCCTTCCGTGGCCCTGAACACATCCCACTTTTTGACCTCCTTACCCATGTCAAGATGCCACACCATATTCCGTACAAGCATCTCGTGGAACTTAACCTTCACTTGCTGGATTATTCCGTGGTCCAGGGGCTGATGCATACCGGTGATGTTCCTGAGTTTGCCGAGAGCAGGATGTGCGGGGCAATTGTCGACAAAGAGCACGACTTTTATATTTGTGGCGTCCATCTTCGAATCAAAGCCTTGAAGCCACCTCGTGAACACCCCCGAGGTCATCCATGCCTTCGTATTAGAATCATAGTCATAAGGCAGGATTTTGCTCTTGAAACCGAGGGGTTTCTTGAACTTCCCGATCACGAGGGGCTTCATCTTATCGCTGCCGTCCATGTTGCAGCACAGAAGGACGGTGAGGCGCTCCTTGCTCCTCTTCGCAACTTTGCACATATCTCCTTTCACATCAAGAGTTCGATCTGGCATGAGGTTGTAGAACATCCCCAGCTCGTCAGCATTGTATACATCTTGAGGCTGATAGCGCCTAAGGATGTTTCGGAGCAAGTACATACAATCCCTCACTGGTGTTGGGTCCACCGATGCGCTTTCACCGACGACCTTGTGGCTGGCTATTCTGTGACGCACTTTGAAACGCTCTACCCACCCACTTGAACACTTAAAATTTTTATACCGAACCTCAGGGCAAATTCATCAGCCTTCCTCTGCATCATCGGTCCGTTTATAGCCACGTTTTGCGCTCTATGGTGGCTGACCCACTCCAGTATAGCCTGCTCCAGATTCGCGTGCGTCGGACCCTTCAAATTTTTGGCCTTATATTATGGCCTTACTTCTGCACTGCATTCACAATTTCTTCTCTCATTTTGAGAATAGTGAAAAGTGTCGACTTCGGGATGCCATGCCGCCGCGCAATCTTCGTCTTTAACCTTCTTCTTATCCACTTCCTGGATGATCTCGTACTTCTTCATGAGCGTCAAGAAGGTCCTCCTTTCACTTATTTCGTCAAAATTATAAGTTCGTATCAAATTTAAAAAAATAGCGTGGGTCATCAAAAATCGTTCACAAAATCCAACCAAAAACGTAACCAAATCAAAATAACAATGTTAAACAATAGCATGGGTCGTCAAAAATTGTTCCCAAAATCAAACCAAAATAGTAACCAAATCGATAATCGAAATAACAATGGCAAAAGCAAGCCTGCCGCGTGATGTAGCGGCAGTCGCGCGCGGGGAAACATTCTCTTGCTTGTGGGAGGGGGTGGACAGAGTCAAGTGCTATTGGCTTGTATTGATGAGGTGGTGTCTATTTTTATACCTGACCCACCCCAGTTACTAGTAATACAGCGCTCACAAAGATAATTGCAACGCAGCGACCTAAATAAATGCATCAAAAACATTTTACAGCAGATTTCCATAACCTTTTCAACCTTTTTTCCACATTTTTCATGGTTCCCCAAAAAAAGGTCGTTACTTCGAGAGGAACGCTATTCCCGGGGTCGTAGAATTGAGAGTTGACTGTATTAGGAGAGATGACACTTTTTAGTTATTTTATTTTTGAGAAAGACACGCTTAAATTATTCTAGGCTGTATAAATAATTTGAGATAGAATGTACTTATAATATGTTTGAGACATGAATATAACTTAAATGTGCTTTTTTTTCTCAAGTTCAAAGTGAAATACGTAATTGTGATTCTCCCCCTCTTCCCATCCCCCACAATTTTATATGTGTCCCGATTTTGGATTCTCGAAAAGTGGGATCCCTAGGTGAAGGCAATTTCAGTGAACCAGACATAATCATCAACAATTGTTTCCAGCCTATGGCCGGGTAGGTTTAGTAAAATTCCGGCATCTTCCTCCTTTAATTACTTACATTCTTATCCTCTCATTTGAACACTTTCTGATATCTGCTCCTCAAATCTCTTTCTCAGCATCTCTTGTGGTACTTTCCCTACATACTTCATTTCCAACAGTTTCTTTGGCGTACTCTCTTTTTCCATTCTCATTGCATGCACATTTCATCTTAGTCTTGCTCCCTCTAATAGACATGGGGTTCAGAGTGAGCTGCAGAGCCTGACAGACATTTGTAGTCCTGTAACAAACAACTAGGGGTGTACTGATACGGATACCGACTAACCGTTATCGGGCGATTATTAATGTATAGGTAATTAAGCGTAATCGGTGATTAATATGTCGATTAATGGTCTTTTTTAAGTAAAACTTAAAGCAAATTTTTCTAGGTAGAAATTTCGTGATGAAAATAAAAAACTCACAAATATACACACTTCATCTGGGTTGTGGGCTATGCAAATATTACATAACCAGGTAAAGTAATATAACTTCATGTCATTGATAAAACCTACATTATAAATACAACTTTCGCCAGTTATGCAAAAGTTAATCAAAAATTAAAATAATCAAAGCTTTAACGGTTGATTTTCAAATAAAATCTTTTTGTATTAGTTACATTAACTGTTATCATTCTCTTAAGCAAATTTCTCAATAGTTATTAATAAATAATCGATAATCGGTACTAATCGGTGTAAATAAACAATCGGTAATCGGTTTTACTGATTCGATACACCTGTACTAAAAACTATAAACACTGAATATTTTTGAATGATAAATATTATTTTAAGTCTTATTTTAGTCAACTCTACTAAATTAAAACGCATCTAAGATTGTAGGGGGTGCTGTAGCTATGCATCTCACATGGACGAGCCACCACTACCTAATAGATGGGTTAGTGTCCATGGTGAGCGCGTTTATTCTCAAGAGTACCCGCATCGTAGACACACTATTGAGATAGTTAGCTAGCGGTAACTAGCGGAGAGCTGGGATTACTCGCGGAGAGTTGCCGTCTGAGAGCCGGGCTGTCACGCGAACAGTGGACACACCTTACAACACCTCTATGAGAACTACCTGCAAGGAACGCTCCTGGAGAGTTTAGTTGATAGTACTCTCCCCTGTTGTGCAGACGTTGTTCACTGAAATGTCTATACGTACATATACGCATTTGGAAATCGTGAAGCTGAATGAAATGTATGAATATAGACCTATATGGTAGAATTTCCTGTGCACAGATCACAAAAATATAGATAAGAAGAGTGTTGCCATGAAGGAAATTGCAGCAGTATTTTTTAACTTCAACTGAAGAGATATAACGGAAAATACATAACCTGAGAAACCAGGTAAGTAAAAAATATAAATGAGGCAGGCTAGAAATGAATAAAATGTAAATATCCTTTGTAACGTTTAACATTTATTATAGGTCTCTCAAGAACTACAGAAATTTAGGAAACGGAAAAGTGCTAGTGGAGGAAGTGACGCAGCCTCCAAATGGCCGTATTTATATGCGTTGCAGTTCGTAGTACCAGCTATGACTGCCAAAACTAATACATCTAATTTAATAAGTAAATCCTGAAATAAATATTATAGCCCTACGTATACATATGCATAGATTTCTGTTCTGCCATATCTACCACAATGAACTGGTAGTACCAGAACATAATTTACAAATTAGTTAATTTTATTTATTATGGTAATGGCAATGAACAATCCTTTAGCACAGACACAAGTAATATGAATATGTGTTCACTAAAAAGTTCATGCAACAATGTATTTACAGAAACACTACACGTGTATTTTCATTCAACCACTCTATTTTACATGGCAGATGTTTCAATTAATATTAATACTAATTTGTTGAAGTTGCATATATTGAAAGATCCCTCCTTCACAAATCTCTATTATTTTCAATATAATGTAAATTATTATTAATGTTTGTTAATGAAAGAACACTCCTAAAGTAGTGGACATGGATGCACCTAGACTATTTGCTCACTTTATCGGTAGGGACATGAACTACCCTCTTTCTATGGGACCTCTGAGCTAGGCTCGAACGAATAAACACTTGAAAGGATGAGGAACGACTTCCTTACATTGACGTATTAATAAATCAACGAAATGTAGTTTAGTTTCAAAATTTACTATTTAACATTTATTTTAACCTACAACCTGGCATTCAATATATTTCTAAATAAAGATGATTATGATAATGACAATGGTGTCGACACATACATTATGACCAAACATTAACATATGGTAAATTAACAAATATAAAAAACACACAAATATTATCAAACTAGAAATTAAATATTTTCAAATTGTTCTGGAAGGTCAAGAATACTACCGTTAACTCCTTGTGACATACAATAATAGTAAAACACTCTTCATTAAAACCTTATAATACTAAAATCAATTAACTCCATCCAAATGTTTTAACATTTGGTTGTACCCCTGACATATTTCATTTCCGGGGTTTTCATCAGTTCGCGCAAAAATTTGCCACTCATGTTTAATTTACCATGTAACCCAGTATTATTTACTGGATAGTAATGTGAGATATTGTCCGCCAGAATAATGATTTCCCTAGTTCAAGACAGTAAAGAAGTAGGGCTTAGCCCTTGACGGACTCCCAATGTTGGACAAATTCACCCAGATCAGCGTCGGTAAAGCCACTTACTTCAGCCCGGGAACAAATTTAGCCGAGGTATCCCCGTGGGTCAAAGTCCTTGAGGATTGGTTACTCGCCGGTACTGCCGTGGGAGGAAATATAAAATAGTTTTGCTCTACTCGTATCTTGTAGGCTGTACTCAGCTTGAGACGACATCCAAAAGTTCCCACGTGGTAGAAACTTTATGGAATTATTTCAACTGAACCAGGAAATGGATAGTTATGTGATTTCAGGAAGCGCCCCACATACCTTCTTTATGCACACAATGAGACAATAATATTAATAAATAATTGAGCACTTTTCCAAACCCAAAATTGGGCTTTACCATGTGGCTTGTGCGTTTTTGTCAACAGCACGCCACTGGCCACCAGTCTCTCCCCCATAAAAAAACTGCTCCTACCGCTTTGACCTCCATGTGTACCAACCCTCACAACACAAAATGTCCATCTTAGGCCTTAATCGTAATTACAGTTTATTTTATGAGATATACACATAGTTAATTATAATCTAGGAAGGCTATTTTTCTACCAGAATCTTGAGCCTAAACAGTTCTCTGAATCAAAAAGTACAACCCTGTAGTATGAAAAGCGGAAAATACGTTAGAAAAACAAAATACAAACAAACCAAACACAGGAAAAGTTATATATAATATAAATTTGAAATTTCACCTTAGGTCTTAGTATTAAACTAACATACTTATTAATGTTTATTATTTTTTTTAAATATGAACATTCTCTTAAATAAAGCCATTGAAGTCAAAAGGTAGTTTATGGCTGGGGGTTGCGACAAAAGTATTTGGGGGNNGGGGGGGGGGGGGGGGAAGGTGATTGAATGACTTTTCCTCCAACCAAAAAGTTCTCTCTTCTTCCAACAGATGGCAGTCTCCAGAAATGCGTGGTCCATGTATCTTTGTGTCTAGATAGATGGCGCAGTTGGACAGTCACTTACTATATAAAGAACATCTTTCTCACAGTCATATTTCAAAAATGTCTGTATTGCCACCTCACTTCACCTTGTGTTGTCAATAAGTAGTTTGTCAGCTCCTCTCTGACTACTCATTGTGCTGGAGAAGGAGGTACGCCTCGTCGTTGTAGTGGAAAACAGGTGGATGTGGGTGTTTCCTCCTCACGCCATTCACCGGTATAAATGTTGTGGTCGTCTGAAACCTCTGTGTCAAAAAATCCCGTATAGTGATAGAATTGTCCATTTTGGGTTACTAGGAAGTTGTGTAGTGCACAACACGCAAACACAACTTTCTCAGCCACAATAAATTACATGCCTACACGTAGGTTAATTGCTCTCCTTAGGACTAGAAATCTCTAATCTGCAATTCCAAAGTGGTTTTCTGCAATCATTCTTGCCCTGGAGAGGTGATAATTGAAACTCCTTTCACTAGCTGGAAGTTACCTGTAGGGATATGGATATATATAGGGATGGGATTCAGAAATTCCGTGAAGGAAATGCGTCGTCAGCCACAAGGCAGTTATTCAATTTCTTAATTCTCCCCGAGAGGCATTTGGCCTCAGGTAGCTCGAGTTGGTTGGCCACTAATGCTTGGCCTAGTGTTCCACTAAAAACCCCTCCATCAGATACCCGTCCAATGTAATCCACGTCAATGTAAATGAACCTGTAATTGGCATCAACAACAACCGCTAACAGTACTCTGCTATGCGATGATTTGTAGTTGTAGTAGTTGCTGCCATTGTTGTTAGGGCCTTGGATCACATCGTGCCTCCCATCCAAAGCTCACAATCAATGAGGAAAGTTCCATCGATGTTCGAAACCGCTGGCAAAGTCAAGCCATTCTATAGAGGTACAGGAAACTGTGAAGATAAACACCTCAGTTACTTGGAACATCAATATTACACCAGCAGTGGCGTAGGAATGAAGGGGTGGAGCGTTTAAGGGGGTACAGGATATCCCTTGTACCATGGTCAATTGGAATATTATTTTTTTCTGTGTGCAAACTAAAAATAAGTTACTGAGTCCCCATGAACGTCTGCACTGTGTTTGACTGAGCTACCAGACGGCACCCAGCACTCTTAATTAAGGTTGCCACCTGGTAGCCCAGTCGGGTGCACTGCGGACTTTACAGGAAAGGGAATAAAGTTGTTTTTTAATTGAAATGTTTTGAATATGTAATGTGTGCGTATGTATAATTAGCACTTAATGTTGGGCTTATTGTAGGCCTATTCCAATGTAGATTCATTCTTCATTCAGATTAAGTAATAGAAAGTAGTGTTACCACAGCCAATATTTTTATGGCAGCTGTTTCCTTGGTGAAGGCACTAAGTTTTCACCTGTTATTACAATCATGTTACACTAGCCAAGCGGCGCCCTTAAAATAGATGTCAGACTCGTCGTGTTGAGGCTCTGTAGTTACTTTATTCAGCTAGAATTCACCATTTTTACAATGCCCCAAATAATTTCCGATAACACTTCTGTGTCTACTTGCTATGGTTTCTCTGTACCCCCAAATAAAAATCGTTCCTACGCCACTGAAAACAAGTGACTATTTGTGGGAGTGTGATTCTCATGTATATTTCAGCCCTAACCCCAGTATATCTATCACGCTATCTTTTGGGACGGGACTTATGTGCTACTTAACACAATTTTCTTGTAAATGAATAATTCTACTTTGAAACATTTACTCTACGAAATCAATGATCATCAACCAATACAAATTACTTTTGTTCACAGGATGTTCCTGAAAGGGAAACTGCCACAGACATGGATAATGGTGAGCTCGATACAGAAATTACTAAGGGTACCCCATCAGATCAACCCGATACTTCCTGTCAAGACAGTACTGCACTACAGAAAAAAGGAGGAAGGAACCTGAACACGTAGATGCTAAGCTCAATAAGTCAATTATGGCAGCTAGTTCACCATTAAAAAAAAGTTTTTCAAAGCATTCACGGGCCAGATAGACACATACCGTGGGCCGGATTTGCCCCGCGGTCTGTAGTTTGGGGACCCTTGCCATAGACCAAAAGGAGGGCTTACACGTTCAGTGGAGGATGTGTCTCAAGATACGGAGTTTGTGTTTACCAACTTAGTTTTCAGTCAACAGTAATGTATAAACAAGTAATTTTATCCCACTTAATAAAATGGTGAACCATGTAACAAAGAAAAATAAAACGCAGCTCCACCATACCTTCACATAGTCTTATTTCAGTACTGCGAACAACATTTCACAAATTTCCTACAAAATTCTACCAATTGTACAAAGAGGTATGCGTAACAAATACTGCAGACTTCTGTAGGCATCGTCTGGCAAAAAGAATAATAACATTCAGGCGTAGGAGACTACTGTGTGCGCCATGTAAAGGTACCTACCACTACTCAAGGTTAAAAAACTATTGCAAAATTGTACCAATTATTCAGTTCACATACCTGATGATAGAAACTATAGTGTGGCCAATAGGTTATCCTTGACACGTATAAAGTTTCTCATAGTGGTGTCTTGTTTGGTCAGCAAAGGTGCTAGCTTCTAAATTAAATGTGCCATATCACCAGTTTTCATTCGGGTAATGTTGCGGAACTTTCCAACATATTCCATCATGAGTTCTTGGGCTAAAGTATTACAAGCCCCTAATACATTTCACCTTTCTATCCAATCCCTCACCTAACACTTTCTTGTTACAGTCCTTCAGTCAGTATTCGCAGTACTGTCTGAAAGTGAGATCGCGATAGTAAATTATCGCTATTTGGACATGAAACTGCAAGTCACTCGTGATAGTTGTATCAACTCTCGAGGGTTACTACTCTAACCGTGGACACTTACCTTAGATTATTTTATAAACACCGTGTTTAGACTATAGGGGCACTAATAAAACGCTTGAGCGGCCAATGTGGCAAAATTTTGAAACTCTAAATCGAAACAGTTCAATGTCGTTGATATAGTTAACGTACATTATCACAACAATAAATGTTTAAGGGGGGGAAGACATACACTTTTAGAGACTTACTTATATTTAATTACCTTATGGCATTTGATAATTATTGCGTTGAAAATTAAGTAGTATTTCTTTACAACTAAAGCTCACAACATTGCATTAACATATTTGCCAATATCTCATAAATTGTTGGATTTATAAATATATATTTCATATAAAAGTTTTTTATTTTTAATAGTACTACCATTTTTCTATAGTAAGTTATTTAGTATATCAAATAGTTGCAGAGATACAGAAATTTCTGCTTCTGTAAGGTACCCTAAAATTAATTTTCATGGTAAAATGAAAATACCCAGTTTATTTATAATCTTAATCAACACCTAGATACGAATTTTAATCAAAATCTTTGGAGTCGATTTTGAGAAAATAGATTTTTTCTCTTTTCTCCCTTTCTTAAACTAATCTTAATTTTAAGTTTAAATAGACACACAGACAGACGTAATCGCAAAGACCACTTTTTAGAGTTTGTGGGGTCTTGAAACGTTGACATCCATCAACATTTCAGGTTAGATTTTCTTTTGCGGTCGCAATACTTTTACCTTTTTTTGTGTCCGAAAAGTTTAAAAAAAAATATTTACGTATTGCTTGAAAACTATTGGTTTTATAAAAATATGTTTCTTAAAAAATATTTGTATTATAAAAAGACCAACATATTTTTAGCGATAAGTAATTTCATATCTCAAATATTTTAGGAGATATTATATAAAAAAAAGATAATTTACGAATCAGAAAGGAGCCCTTAAAGTCATTTGGCCAAAATATTGAGAGAAGCCATTTTGTTTGGAATATTTATAAATGCTTAGAAATGAAATTTAATCAAAATCGTTAAAGCCGATTTTGAGAAAATCGACTTTTTCTCTTTTTGCCCTTCAGTAAATTACACTACCTGGGTGGCCCTATGGGTTCAGCGCCCTCATTGGCTGAATTTGGTCACGTGACCACGCCTCCTCGCTCTCTGATTGGCTGTTGGTTTCCCCCCTCCTGACCTTTATTTCAGTGTTCCAAACTTGTTGGTTATTGTCTTTTTATGTATACTCATTGCTTTTTTTATTTGTTTTATGTATATTCTTTGCTTTTTTATTCATTGGTTAGGATTAGGACGGGGAGGTGGGTTGGAGTTTTTTTTATTGGCATGTGGTCCACGGCATCGGGTGTTCCTCCCTCGTCATCAGAGGGAACACAGAGCACGAAGCCCTTCTGATGGCAGCGTGGCTTAGAATGAACATTGGCTCCCTGTCACAAGACTCTGTTAGACTGCCCTTCACTTCCCGGAACAAACAGCACGACCGTTAGGGGTAGAGTGTGATAAATGGTTCCCCTGCCTTGAGACCACTTTCACTTCCCCTCACTTACCCCTAATTCAAGGCATGTTTCGCAACTCCTTATGCGGTAATGGGTTTTCCCTGAACACAGGCACCAGTTTGGCGTGTCGACAAGACAGAAATAGGACATGACCTTGAGTGGTGTTGAAATGGGTTTTCCCTGGCGCCAGTTTGGCGGGTCAACAGGACAAGTCGGGACAAGAATAGATCGTAACCTTGAATTATGCCGCAATGGGTTTTACCTAATGACTGACGCCAGTTTGGCGGCTTGATAAGACAAGAATAGACCGTGACCTTTAAACCGTGAACTAGGTCATTTACCCTGTTCATTTTTGGTGACAGTTTGATGGCTCGACAAGTCGAGACTTGTATCTACGTGTAAGGGAGACACAAAGGATTTGCGTGAATAAAACACGATATTACAAAACCTATATTCATTAAACATTAAAAGTTTCACAGACATCATACATAATATTTATTATACACTTTTACAGGAATTGCGCATATTTTCAGTCATACGTGTTTCTACAGTGTCTCTTAGATGCGTTAGTAAAATTGATTTTAGTTCACAATCCAGCATGTAATAGTACAAACCGACAACTTGACGTGTATAGTAGGTAGCACTGATAAGATCCAGGTTTTTGATGTGTGTTTCCGCCGTAGACTGTTCGGGATCGATGACATCCGCTGATTCTGTTAGCGTGTCGCTTAAGCACTTTGGGACTCATGGTTATGAAATGATCTGTAACTGGGAAGTGTCGGTGCATGTTTTTATAGTTTTTGCGTGGTATGTACACGAAGCACACGACATTTGTGTGCGTTCTATATATATCTGAACCATGCTGGTGTACCTTGTTTGAAATATAACAATATATACCCGCATCAGCATAAGCCTCTTGTAAAACACGGAGATTTTCATGACAGATTTGACGGGCGAAGTGTTGAATCTGAGCTTTATCCCTGAGATTTCTAAAAAGCACGATATAACGTGCGTTTAGGGAAATGTCTCTTTGGCCCTTGCCCTGGTGGAATATATTTTGTGTAAGGTACATGACGCTAATATTTTGATGGTGACATCCTTTGGTGAAAAGATCAACGACCACTTCGTTGGCGTCACGCATCAGGTCGTCCAGGATAATCAGCTGTGGAGAGTCATTACAGGTGTCATCCATTTCCGGCAAAACCTTACAGAATATGATGCGGGGACTTGACCCAAATTGTTCTAATCCCGGTTTCCATAAAACATAATGACACTTGATTTTATCAAATTTAATGTCACACATTTTGTCCAAGAGACGGATAAAGTCGGCTACAAAATGTGACTTTCCACACCCGGAAGGTCCGCTTATGACGGCCGAAAATGGATGTTTCAACTTGTCCATAATGTTTGAAACTGAGCTTATAAGCTACGTATATGCACTTGTATTTATTGGATAGGAGGGAAGGGGGTGTAGAAGTTAAAACACAAACATAACAGTTTTTATAATATTTATTTACACAACAAATAGCCACACTGTGAAAAGTATACATTAAATATTTATTTACAAATATATCTCACACCGTGAAAAGTATATATTGAATATTTATTTAAAAATATAGCTCACGCCATGAAAAAATACTTGGAATATTTATTTACACAAATCAAAGTTTTATAATATAGCTCACGCCATGAAAAGTATACTTGGAATATTTATATACACACAAATAAAGTTTATACAAATATATCTCACACCATCAAAAGTATACTTTGAATATTTATTTGAACACACAAATAGAAGTTTATACAAATATATCTCACACCATCAAAATTATAATAGAAATATTTATTTAAACACAAATAAAGTTTTAGAAATTGGGCTTACGCCATTAAAAGTGTACTTGAGATATTCTTTTTTTTAAAGTTATAGAATACATATTACACCTTGAGGTAAATTACACACGTATACGTGTAGAGGAAACAATAACCAATTTCTTGAGCTCGTAGTGGGAATAGTGGCCTCGGTATTAATTTACAAAGTCCAGTTTAGAGAGAATCCGAATATATATATATATATATATATTTAAAATATGTACAAGGAAAAAAATTGACTATAATTAAAATATATACAAACAGCTAATTATATTGACTAGAAATAATTAGGTAGGTGAATGATTGTACTGGCGAATAAAAATATATAAATAAGTATCCCGGGTGCATAAATAAATAAATAAAAAATATTTGTGTTTTCATGCAGAAATAAATATGAAAAAATCTCAAATCTTTGAAAAATGATATGTCAGCGGATCTGTCTAGAGTGAAAGAAAAAAAAGTGAATATTTAGCCCGTCTAAATGATCACCTTTCAGTCGTGTCGAGTGCGCTTACAAGGACTCTGATACCCAAACGGTAACGTATTATAATCATCGGTTATCCACCGTATGGTGTTCACGCGCTGGTAGACTTTAATCTTCAAGTATTATATTATTGGCTAGGGAAATAACGATTAACGGATAGGCCAATCAGAGATTTTCAAGATAAAAAAGGACCAATAATATAATACTTGAAGACTTGACATTTTAAAAATAAAAGATATAAAAAAACATAAAGGTAAAATTACATATATAAAAAAGGTACAAAGAGATTTAATTACTTAACACATATTGAATTAATTGTTTATAAAAATTATTGAAAACTTTTAGTTCCATACACCCCCATTCAGATCTCCACATTCCAGAACTACTCCTAATTTAAAGTTTGTCCGCCAGGCTTCGTCTCTCACTACTATCAGGAACGTCAAGGTCGATAGAACTTAGGTTCGATTATAATCAACAGTACACAATAACAGTCCCAAAACTGGAAGACGGTGGTGGTATCTCCAGCCTTAACAATGCCATCTACACGTCACCCTAGCACACATTAGTCACGGCTGTTAGTCGCATGAGGGATGGAAACACTGCGTTGGCGGGCTTCCCAGCAGATCCATTTTACGGCGACGTGTGATTGTTGGTCTGCACACCGGTAGCCACTGTTAGAAATGATACCGATGGTATTCTCCTTAAGGTGACTTCGGCGGGAAACCAACATGGCCGCTCCTGTGATCATACACGCCTTTCTGAAAGGATCCACCTTTTCTTTTTCCACAAGCATATCTCTAAACTTGAGACAGGCCTTTCATAGGATCTCTACATCTTTCACGCAATACAGTTCCAACTCGCGGTTAAAATCAAAGACATAATTTTCTTTGACCAATGCGTCATACCACTTCTCAAAGTGCTCCTTTTCCTCAACCAACATCTCACCGATGCCGTAATCCTCCTTTGGTGGCAAGGGACCCCTATACTCCACCCTTTCTTTTTTATTGAAAAAATGGGGGATATGTCCCTTGGCCAAAGACTCGTTCAATGTCTTGGGCATCTTGGACAGTGACATCGGGAGAAAGTTCAATGAGTCAATAAATTGGAGCAAGCCATGACGCATGGAAATGATTTTCCCATCGTTCATTATGAGCTCTGAATTCCAGTTATTAACCTCCATCATATATTTTAAAATAAAATTTCCATCATATCCTTTTGCATTATGGCCTAATAGAGTGATATCCTTAAATTTTGTTGCTTTAATTTGCTCTTTAAATCCAAAAAATTGGGCCATTGTGGTATCACCCTTGAATATACGACTCCTATTGCCCCCACATTCATTGCAATGATGGTCATTTACATCGATATGAAGTCAGGCCTTGCAACACGTATGTTCGACACAGATTAGATTCATGCAAGTACGTGTTTACCGCACCTTGAATAAGAGTTTATTGGTGGTATTCAAAATAATAGAAAACAAACCTGAAATTGATCTTTTCCAGTGATAAATTGGATGGGCCCTGCTTCATATAGCAGAAATGACCAACAAAAGGACTATATGTATCACATACTCTACAGTCTTATAATACATATGTGAATAAATTGATCTTTCCAAACTGAAAAATTGCCCGCATACCTGACAAAAAATTTTGACATCACAGACCGATATGTGACCTCTGAAAAATCCGGGGAGTTTATGGTTATCAATACATGACTGGTTTGTGAACCAGCGCCCACAGTCTTTACAGGACACAAATTGACCTCCACTGCAAACCGCCTTAGCGTAGCACTTTTTGCACGTGGCTTCACATTTGTGCTCGTTATTTGTGTTTAATGGCAAATGGCACTCGCGGCAAAGGTATGAGCACTTAAACACGGCTATCAAGGATGTTATGACGTCAAAATTGTTTTGCTTAGCGTCGTGAAAATACAAATCAAGTTAGCCCTAAAGGAATGTTCGGGAGAGGTAGGCCCCTCATATAGGACCTGCCACTCTCGACGTTCCCTGAACACGGTGCTTTTGTATTCGGAGAGGTATGTTTGAAATTTTTTCAGTTCAGTTATTCCACCACCTTTCACAAGATTCACACTGGCATCACGGCATTCCTCTGCTTTGAGTTTTTGAATAGGACGACAAATTTTGATTTGCTTAACGTGGCTCACATCCATGCATCCCGACTCTTTAAGGTCACACACAGCCATGGCGACAATCAATGCACGGGCAAGGCAAAGTGTGTCGCCATTTTGAATCGTAATGAGCCCTTGGTTTTACGGCTATATGTCAATGGCTTAAAGCACAGATATTGTATGTCCACTTCTGGTCAAAAATGAGATTTTACTATGGCAGGAAAGATGGTAGCATTATTATGCTCCTGGACAAA
>CABFOW010001407.1:110750-150428 GCA_902141385.1 Timema californicum | reverse complement strand
CCACGATGAGTGAAAAAAATATTACCACATGCTGTATGCTACAATTTGGCGATATAGATTAGGGTGATATGACAGTAAATATATGTGTGAAATTTTCAACACAAAACACCACCATTTTGAAAAATTAATGAGAATTTTTTTTAAAACATTCACCATAAAAACCTGCCTCTGTATATATGAATGAAATATAACCATTTACACATGGTGTACTATACACCTTTTTATTTTCTAATTTCAAGAAAAAGTATTGTAATCGTGACAATTTTCGATCTCGAAATTATGATGATCTTTACTTTATATGTGCGCCTGTACCCACAGTAGTTTTTACAATTCTGTCTGTTCGCATATAATTGTGTCTGAAACGGTTTGACGGATTTTTCAAAATTGATATTAGATGTAATAGTGTAAAAATTCAGGACTTTTAATTTGTATATTTTCCCCAGCCCTTAATTTAAAAGTGGTTTAGTGAACAATGATTGTTTTTAATTCAAAATTCTTCAAAAATTGCTTTAAAATGTTCTTAAAAATGTATATCTACGGGGAAAGAGGGGCGGGTTGGACCTCCTAAATGGCACTGTATACTTGGTTTTTGGGGCAACAAATTGGTTAAAGGGTAGTTTAGTGAAGAGGGATTCTCAAAAATTCAAATTACTTTGAAAATCTATATTACGATTTTGTTTTAATTGTATGACTGGTGATTGCTTGACATGGTAAATAAAACTGTATACTTGTTTTTATGGGAAAATTCGTTTTAGGCTACGGCCACGCTTGTGACCTGGTCGCCGTAGTGTATTACATTGATTCTTATGAGGATGGCCACACTTGGCGACCAGCGACAGCGACAGATTTTAAAACGCTTTAGTGAGCTTTTTCAGGTCGCAACGACAAATACGCTCGCCTTTATCTCTTATAGAGGATGCCCGCACGTGCGTTCGGGTCGCAGCCTGTCGCGAGAACACTGGACACTTTTGTGGGTTTGCTTGCATCATCCCAGGTTAAAATGTCGACCGACAAGGTTCTCGGGACGACGCTATCACTCCTCCCCTGAGCATTTTCACCAAGTTTCTTGCAAACTGTTCAGTGTTTCCCTCCCGTCTGGAGTTCGACACTCGGTAGGGTACGGTACGTAGCCGTGTTTGATACCGAGCTATTTATAAATGATCACTACTGTGGAATCCGAAACATCGAGACCACGCAAACAGGGATGTTAAACCCAAGCTCTGGATAGAGGTTGCAGTTGCAACAGTGGAGGGTTGGGATGAATTAAACAATGAAGAAAAATATGATCAGGGTAGTAACTTATTTAATTAACATAAATAAAATAATAAAATCAAACAATATACAGTATACAAACTAACAATAGATTGAAATGCTTGGCAAGGGCGTGTAGTGCAAAGATTGTTTTCAATCACAGTAATTAATTCCACCTTGTTAATAATATTTTTTTAAATACCGTTAACATAGCGATAAATTTCATTTTATTATTTTATACGTGACACCGAAAACATTATAATTAAATAGAGGTGTGTTCTCAGGTATTTTACAAGTCTGTCCATAAGTGGGTCTCTGTATATTATGAGGTGAACAACGTATTATCTAGATTTACGTCTATTCTTCATATAGCTATATACTACTATGGCTAATAACACATCTTCACGCCTTGGTGCCTTGATAACTGGTCATAAAACGCGGCGACCAGGTCGCAAGCGTGGCCGGTAGCAACAAAAACCTTCCACGCGACCTGTTCGCTGCGTCCAGGTCGCAAGCGTGGCCGTAGCCTAAGGCTAGTTTACTGAACATTGTTTTCTAAATTTGAACATTTAAACATTTTCTTCTTTCAGCTTGGTTCAAAATGGGTTTCTGGGAAAAGTTTTTCATAATAAATAAAGAACACATTTCTATTTTTACATATTAAATTAATTTTAATTTTCAAATAACTTATTTTTGAAAGAATGAAATAGTTAAAAAAATGACTTTGTAAAACAAGCTGTTTTTTATGAGAAAAGCTTACCTAATGGTAGCTTACTGAAAAGTGTTTTTTTTTTACCATTTTCTTCCAAGCTATAATACACAATGAAAGTTTGTGCGATTTTGTCATACCAATTATTTTATAGTTAAATTCTAACCCAAGTGGCCCTGCCTCTAGACCAGTCTGAAGAAGAGCTTGTGTCGAAAGCACTGTAAAGGGGGCTTAATCCGTAACGGATATACGCTTAGATATAAATAGGGTCATATCCACTACCACATCCACCGGAAGCAGGGGCTGCTGGGGCAGCGGCTACACCTCGATCTCTAGAAGATACGGCACTGGTTGCAGAAGCAGCGGTGGCACCTGAGTCGCTGTAACTTTCCAAACTACCATTATATTCGTAGCTGCTATACAAGTCTCCGTATCCTCTTTTTTTTGAGGCAGTCGTTCCGTTATCGGAAGAGGTAGCACTTACAGCTGCCGAAGTGGTGGCACTTGAATCACCGTGGCCTCCCCAGACACCAGGATATCCGTGGCTACTGTATAGGCCGCCGTACCCTTTGGAAGCAGATGCCGCAGCGGCCGCAGCGGCAGAGGCTTCATAACCAGAGGAGTTAGCACTTGCAGCAGCAGCTGTAGTGCCACTTGAATCGCCGTAACCTCTCCAGATACCAGGATACCTGTAGCCACTGTATAGGCCACCGTATCCTCTAGAAGCCGCTGTGGCGGCACTAACTCCATAACTAGAAGAGGCACCACTGGTAGCAGCAGCAGCACTTGAATCACCGTAGCCTCTCCAGATACCAGGATATACGTAGCCACAGTATAGACTACCATATCCTCTAGAAGCAGCGACTCCATAACCAGAATTGGCAGCAGCGGTGGCGGAACTTGAATCGTCGTAACCTTCCCAAATACCAGGATATCCGGGGCCGCTGTATAAGCTACCGTACCCTTTAGAAGCAGCGGCGGCTCCATACCCAGAAGAGGCACCACTGGCTGCAGCGACGGTGGCACTTGAATCGCCATAGCCTCCCCAGATACCAGTATATCCGTAGCCGTTGTATAGGCCACCGTATCCTCTAGAAGCAGTGGCAGCTGCAGCTGCGGCACTCGAATCACCATAGCCTCCCCAGATACCAGTATATCCGTAGCCGTTGTATAGGCCACCGTATCCTCTAGAAGCAGTGGCAGCTGCAGCTGCGGCACTCGAATCACCATAGCCTTCCCAGATACCAGTATATCCGTAGCCGTTGTATAGGCCACCGTATCCTCTAGAAGCAGTGGCAGCTGCAGCTGCGGCACTTGAATCACCATAGCCTCCCCAGATGCCAGGATATATGTAGCCGTTGTATAGGCCACCGTATCCTCTAGAAGCAGTGGCAGCTGCAGCTGCGGCGGCGGCACTTGAATCACTATAGCCTCCCCAGATGCCAGGATATATGTAGCCGTTGTATAGGCCACCATATCCTTTAGAAGCAGCTGCTGCTGCGGCAACGGCTCTATAGCCAGAAGAGGCAGCTGAAGCGGCGGCTGCACTTGAGTCACTATAGCCTCCCCAGACACCGGGATATCTGTACCCGTTGTATTGGCCACCGTATCCTCTAGAAGCAGCTGCTGCCGCAGCTGCGGCAATGGCTCCATAGCCAGAAGAGGCGGCGGCAGCGGCGGCTGCATTTGAATCACCGTAGCCTCCCCAAATACCTCCCGGATGATGACCGGCCTTGCTTGGAGCTACTAACAAGGCTGCAAGTGCTACTATCTGAAAATATAGAATTGCTATTTTAATTATTTGTCTTATGATTGAAAATTAACAACTAATTTCTAGCACATAATAATATACCATACAAGGGATGATAAAATTACGTTCGATGGTCAGATACGCTTTTTATATTACAACGTTTTAATGCCATTCACAGGCCTTCAAACATTTATTTATGTTCTTAATTTTATATATTCTTTTGCCCTGTTGTCCGATATGTTACTTTTACTACTTCCTGTATTCTGCAGTGTTTTTGGTGCCGTTATTCACTCTATTTCGACACTACACCTCGAGCAGGAAACACAATGTCAATTTTACGAGTTATTATGTGCTTTATTAGTTTTTCGGCATGGTTTTAGTTGACTTGCCAATCGCTTGGAAACGTTTACATAAACTTTAACACTAATTGTTAGAATGAGGATTTTAAGAAAGCTATACAATGATGCTAGGAAAGGTTTTGGCCAGATAGTACATTATAATTTGGATGTCTATTTACGGCGTAGAGAATAATTGGAGCAAGATAGAACACTTTGGGAAAAAAAATCCAGATTTGCGAACAGGGCAGCGTAAAGTAGCGAAGACTGAAGGGCATCCTTAGAATAAGTGGCTTATTCCTTTCCCTTAAAGAACGTTGGTGTAACACACCTATCACTGTTTAAATTCTACAACAACAAGCTTATGTCCATGCAAGATGTGAAAGTACTAAACAAATTACTTTATAACGTGTGATGGAACTAAATTATAATCATTATGTGGAACTCGCATGCTGACAATAACTTGAGTAAAACTTTTAAGTGATGGGTCAGCTGTTTCAACGTTTGTATAAAAGGTAAATAAGGTTGTTGTGGATCCCGGTGTGGCAGAATATCTATCAGCTCCATAATGCTGAAGAAACCCGCTTATTATGAGGACTCTTGCCGCGTAAAACATATGTTCACCGAGAAGATAAGTTGTGAATGCACATTGGAGAAATGTATGCAAGGATCGCGTAGCTTATTATTCGTGCGTTTATTTTAGTGTAACACGTAGATACAATTTTTGAGCAATGAAGTCAAAGAATCAAAGGCTCTTAAAAATTAATAAAAAATAAATCAAACTTGAGTAGCGATTATGGTATTCTTACATTTGTTTTACCACGACCTTTTCCTGGAAGGACGTTGCTTTTTAAAATAAAAGTACATTCCCCAAAAAGAAAACGGTCGTACTATATATTGCTCCTGAACATGGTTAAAATGAAGTTGTAACTTTGTGCAAACTATTTTCATGTCATCATATTGCACTACTTTATTACAGCCAATTAATAAAAACGTGATTTAAATCGTGAAAACGAACTACTAAAAGAAGACTTTGCTTAATGTGTTATCCAGGAAGGTGACACTTTCAAAAACATCATATTAGGTGAAGCTTGGAATCGTACCCCAGGGGTCCATAAATTCATCACGTTAAAAATGTTGGCCCTTAATGAATGAAGACAGAGGTGAAGAAGATTGGGAGCCTGAAAATAGTGTTCCTATATGAGAATTGATAAAGACAGCGGTGATATAAACTGAGAACACGAATCTGACACGTTATTAAATTGAAAATAAAGTTTTGTGAGAGTCTTGGGTTTTATTAACATTTTTTCCCCCCGTATGGCACATTTTGACCTGGGGGGACTTTGATGTTCAATTTCGGTCGACCTATGTGTAGACTAATAGCCATTCTGCTGGCATAGAACGTTGCCCAGGAGGTTTACTACCTGTCTTACCCGCAATGATATTATGATGTTGTAGAGCCAGGGTGAGTCTTAACCTAAGCCTAATTAACCATTGGGATCATTCCTCTAAAGGGAAAAATACCCAGGGTACCAGCCGGAAATTGAACCCGGGACCCCTAAGATCGTAACCAGTATGGAATAAAACGATTCTTCTGCTTTTGCGGCACACACTCTCAAATCTTAAAATATACTCCCTGCCATCGATAACAGCATTCAATGAGCCAAATAAAAATATGAATCGGGTAATAAATATATTTCTTACGTTTCGTAAATTAAAATAGGATATCATATTAAAAATATAAGCTACACTTACAAAAGTAAACTTTTATTGATCGATTCCTGACAAAAGCTTTCTTATATTTGTTGTAATATATGTTATGTAAAATTCTGTTTTGACAGAAACTCTCAATTTGGGCATGCATATCCGGTAGCTCGATGTTTAGCTGATTTACAACATTTTTTCGGATAAAAGATTTTTTACTCTATTTAATATATACATAGGAGGGGATCATTCGGTTGTCTTCCGAGTATATAATGATATAATGTATAATGGATGTATCCCCCGCTCTGTAATCGAATGATCTAAGTCATCACTCTCGCAATATACTTGACTGTCGATGACGGGGAGATCGGGGTTAGTATCTTGGTTGGCTGAATTGAAGGTGCTTTAAAAAAATCCATTCTCTTTCTCTCTACGCAAATGTAGGTACACATCATTTAAATTCGACCTTCCTCAGCTCTAACACGTTGGCGTAATTAGTGCATATGCGGATAATATGAACGGGTACTAAGACGCGGTAAAAAAACAAATATATTTAGAGGATGGTTGGTGTTAAAGGTCACGAACACACGTTGGCTGAGACATATGCAATGAGACAAACGAACATTAAAATTGAGCTTACTGGTTACACTTGTTTGTTTAAATATTTCAAATTTTGATCTCGGATTGTAACAATCTATAATGCTTTTAACATGTTAGGAAAATTAGCAAGTCACAAGTTGGTAAGTAATTTCAATTTTTCTATATGCATTTAAATCCTTTATTTTAATCAAAAGTGTTTGTATGCTCATCATATTTTACTATACGTCCAGGATACCTGTATATTTATTACAAACTAACAGAAGTACCCGGGGTTTCCTGGGGTAGCCCTCCTTTTTTGTTTCAAATAAACAGAAAAAAAAACCTCTTGGTCTTCCAACCCTGTTTTTAATGAATCAAGAAAAATCCAATCCAAATTTTAATATTCCTGCTTCGTGTTGCAAATGTTCTCGCATAGCGGCTTCTTATTTTTAAACTTCAGATCTCTATATATGATAGATATTGCGCAACGCTCATGACAACCCATCATTGTATTAATATAGATAAGTTAGAGATAAGGATGTTGCAGTTTAAAGGAGATTTACCCACGTATGCGTGGACATAGTTTGGAAAACCGTTTAGTAAAAATAACCTCTTAAGTACACACGACTTCATATAAAATCCAACATCCATCTCACCAGAAAACATCAAGAAAACATCACCTCCCGATGTTGACGCGATAGACCACGTACCTACCAATGTGTGTTTAAATTTGAATAGTAGTACGTACTAGGAAACTCTGCGAAAAAGAAATTCTTTGTCGTCTTATTTTACTTGTAACAAATAACTATGTTTTTTTTATATTCGTCTGTGCCATAATTCCACTTGGCTCTAATTATGAAACTTCTTACCTTTCCAATCATGTTAAGAAATATTGGATGTTACTGCAATGAAGATCTGTCCCTCATTGAGTTCTTCGGATCACAGACAGTGTATTTATATAGGTACTTCGCATCAGGTTATTGTCTAGTAGCTCTGAACCTGTGCACGTTGTAATTCAAAACAGAAACTTTTTTTGCACTTTATAGATTATATATTCATGTTAATGTGTTATGCTTTAGTAACACGAGTTATTGTTTGCGTATCAGCACTTAACGAAACATATTTGTATTTGGAAACAACCGATATCTTTCAATGAAGCCGTATTTATCTTAAATGTATTCGGAAATCCATGCTCACTTTTGAAAGTTGAATGAATTTTTTTTTACTTGGGTCGCTATTTATTTGAATCCATATTTCAGATGGTAGCTTACATTGAATCAAACTAACCCGGATTAATTGGGGAGAGAAGAGAGGTCATCCGGGTTAGTTTTAAAACACCAAAAGATAAATAAATTTGTAAAAAGTAAATAGTTGTGATGAGAATAAATAAAAATACATTACTGTAGAGTCATGATTTAAAAACTATAAAAACCTGTTTCAGTGGTCGCATGGTATAACGCGCTACTCTCGCAGTAGACTAGACTTCCGATGATGTGGAGATTGAGGCTCGAAACATGGTCGGGTGTACTAAGGGTGTTTATTTTAAGGAGTTTTCCAATCTCTCTCCACGCAAATACTGATACTTACTATAAATATAACCTTCCTTATCCCTAAAATTAATAGCATAGTTAGTATAGCGTAAACCTGAACTGGTAATAAGACGCGGTACAAAATATAAACTATAACATATTATTAATTTATTATTTTAGGATTACTACTTTATTACTATTATTACAACCTTAATGGCGTTGAAAATTGTTTGTGCATCAATAATCTTACGTCACTAAATGATTACTACATTTTAGACGGATTTATGTTGATGTTCATCAATGGGATGGACATATATAAAGTTGCGTCGGAAACTTATTTTGGGAGAGGGGAGGGGAAGTTGACCCAAACAAGGTATATAACCGTAAAATTTCACAAACTTTCCAATAGTATCAAGTAAAATCAATCATCTTTAATACAAATAAGACTTGCAGATTGTGAAAAACCACCAAAACATGTTGTCGTCATAAAAGAATAGTATATAAAAAATAAGGGAATACAAAACATAATAAACAAGAAGATATAACCTTACTATAAGTTATTATTACCCTTTACCAAATAAACATGAAAATTATTAGATCTATTATTTGACATTATACGTAACGAACACATATATCCCTTTTTATATTTAATCTGAAATATTCTTTTCAGTAAGCTCCTATTACTTAAAAAAATAAGTTATACTTTTTATCATAATAGGAATATAAGACATATAATTTAAACAATGTATAATTTACTGTTTTATTTAATTATTTAAAATCTAAACTTTGGGGGAAATACAAAATTTCAATGTAACCTTTATGCATACCAAATAATTAAATAAGGTTATATTTCACATAGGAAATTGATCACAAATGAAGAAGTAAATTAATATAAATAAAGTATGAGTTTACTAAAACAAAACAACATCATAAATACACAATACCTGGACAATAATACTAATAATCTATTGTGTGTTTTTCAAAGGAAATTAAATACATATGACTCAATAAATAAAGACTTAAAAGAGTCCAACATAACCAAGTGACTGCACTTTTTCTCTAGGCTAAAATTACTTAAACATATAGATAATTGATATAAATTGACTTAAAAAATCCAATGAAATGGTAAACAACATGTTTCTTTCTCAACGCGACTAGAAAAGTTGCATACAAATACAAATGTAATATTAAAGACTTGAGTCTAAACATTTTTTTTATTAAAATATCACTTTTTCCAAAGTGACTAAAATAGTAAACTACATTAAAAATTAATTTTAGTACGAAAATTAATCTAGAAAAAAAAACAGTGTAAACTTATGCCAAAAAATGAATTTAAAATATACTAACATCCGCCATAGCGGCTTCTTCGTAACCTCTTCTCCAAGTCGAAGTGTTTACTAGTTTTAGCGTGGACAAGAAAGTCAACTATTCTTGGGTTGGGCCTTCTCTATATTCAGTGGCCGGAACCATGTATATCCAGGAACAAAGAACGGGGATGGTGTTGATGCGTTTACTGGGAACTCCTAGAAGAGCCTAGAAACGACTACGTTGTTTGATGGCCGAGGTTGCCTACCGGGAAGACGCAATGACTGGAAGAGTCAGTTGAAAAAGTTCTCGTAGCCACAGTGCTATAGATGAAGTAATGTATATTAATAGTATAACATAGTAGAATAGACATTGCTTATTTGGTGGGGATAATATACATATATAATATTGTACTCTATTAATTTTGTATTGAGATTTCGTCATCTTGTATCTTGATCA
Organism: Timema californicum; assembly: GCA_902141385.1. Taxonomy (NCBI): domain Eukaryota; kingdom Metazoa; phylum Arthropoda; class Insecta; order Phasmatodea; family Timematidae; genus Timema; species Timema californicum. The sequence continues at coordinate 140,807 of CABFOW010001407.1, read as the reverse complement.
ATTTAATTACTTAGCATACGCTCCATCATTTATCTTTTGAAAACTCTGCAACAAATGTTGATATAGCAAATTGCTAACAAAATTAATTAGAAATATCCAATCAACTCTGTTTTGTTTCAAGCTCTAAATTAAGAATATTTTTTTAATGGGCCCAGAGAAGACTAATTGGTACGACATTGTGAAACATTTGGTTAAGTCCCTTAAATACCAATCCATTTTACAAGTAATTATTTGGTCAGACAAAAAACTACGACATATCCTTAGATTTTTTAAAAAACTGCAAAATATTAACATTATTAATCGATATTTCTGGATTATAAAAACATATGAGTAATAACAAACATACAATATACGTCTGTATAGTGTATGTTATTACTATGGAGTGTGGTTACGTTGTTCCAGGTATTGGACGGATTGAGCCACCGAGTATTAATATCAACAGTCATTCTCTAAACTATTGCAGGACACTTTGTGTACAGGTTAGGGGCTACTTTCAAATTAATTTATTTCCATTGTCTATTTACTCATATTTATTATTAGTAGGACAAAATTGATGCTCTATTTTCTAAAAGTTTATGCTTCACCTCTGGTCTCTAACCATATAATCTAAAGCAAGATGATGGCATTAGTAAATGTTAGGCCTTTGTTGAAATAGAGGTGACACTCTCGTCTTGTCTGGTCGAGGGCGATGAGCATGGGGCTCGAATCTTGTCTGAATATACTGAGTTGATTTTACTTAATAGTTTTCATGTAGCCCTCCAAACAAATTCGGTTACACTAACTCTTTATTTTACAATATGTGTTTATTAAATAATAATAATTAGTTTATCTATCTTTTTAAGGAACTCAATGAAATAATGTTTTGAAATCACAAAATATCATCATTCATCAACTATAGATTGTAAATTCAAACTACCATTTAGAGTTCATTTTACGGATAGTGAATATATTTTTGATCCAAGAGTTCTTGGTCTGATCTGGACTAGCTAAATATATGGGTTCTCTGACAAAGTTTTTTTTTAAATTAATGAACAAAGCTTAAATGTAAAGCATTATTAATCAATAATAACATAATTCACTTGCAAGTGATTAATGCGTTTCTAAATATTAAATATTCATATATTCTAAATACTTTATACACATTTTCAAAACAATTCACATTTATTGAATTTAAATGTCTAACAATGTAATATATCTTCAAATATAAAAGCAGCTAAAAGTTTCAATTAATCCGTGGAATCCGTTGAGTCCACCATATCCAAGAGAATAATAATAATAATTGGCATTGTCGTTAATATAGTCCGAACTGTTAACTTGCGTCGTTGTGTCCATCCTAAAAATACAGAACACTGCTAGGTACTGATGTGGTGCTCAGTAACAGTTATACTTTAACCGTAAATTCTTCCATATATTCTGTCGCTACCAGAATCATAAGCAGCAGCACTTATGGTTGAGTCAGCATTAGAGTCTCTATAACCACCCCCAAAACTTGGATATCCACATGTGCTTTATAAGCGTTCATATCTTAGACCATTTCCCCAAAACCTCTGGCGTCGGCTGCAGCGGCAGTGGAAGCGATGTCAAAATCAGAAGCAGCACTACTTGCGGTTGAGTCCTCTATAACCACCCCAGAAACCTGGATATCCGTACAAGCGACCATATTCACCATATTCTTTGGCAGCAGAACAAGCGGTGCCAGAATCAAAAGCCGCAGCACTGGCGTCTGAAGCAGCGCTAGTGTCTCCATAACCTCCCCAACATTCAGGATATACATAGATGCCAAATAAGTGACTATATTTTGGACCATTTCTGATGTACATGCCACGCCCCTAGATACCCCCAAGAAAATATCCAGCTTCTTTGGAAGCTATCAACAAGGCTGCTAGTGCTACGAGCTGAAAAATAATTAGTTCTCGTTATATTTACTTGAATTTTACTACCATTAATTTTATAATTCACTTATAACACAACTTATGTCATTAAATTGAATTTCTAAAACATCTCTGAAGAAATAATTTTTAAAAGTTATATAATAATATTTGAATATTATTCATAAAATTAAATTCTTTTTGCCTTAATCTATTATTTTTATTTTAGTTAAAATCTCATCTACAGTTTAGGAATCTTTGATAAAATTCAAATAAAAAATATTTTTTTAAATATTAACGCTTTCATTTATGCTATATTATATGCTCCAAATCTAATATTATTGTGTCCATTGGATCGTTTTAATATTTCAGAACTTATACAACTTTCATTTGTTAATTTATAAATAAATTAATTGAGGCAGATCCGCATAAGACATCAGTCTTACAGTCAATTGGATTGGTGGTGAAGGGTGGTAAGTCGGGACTTGAAGGCAAAGCGTGTATCCTGAGGACTATTTTTTCTAAACTGATTCTCATATTGGTCACCCAAAGTTTTATCTAAATATTCTATAATAAAACAAATGTATTCGTGAAGCACATGCCAATTTATATAATATTTATGGACTGGACATCAGAACCTTACATTTGCATGTTACTTGTTTATATATGCAAGAACAGAACAGACACAATGCCTCACAATACATATTTTTCGGCAAATTTGGTAAATAATTGGTTAATTTTATTCTACTAAATTGTTTTGTGTTTGTATTTGGAATGTTTATAAAGTCATATAATTATAAAATATAATACAAATTACTCTCTTTATTGAAAGCTGATAAGATTCGGATTGACACATACTATATAAGAACGATAATGCTGTACAGCCAATATCTCAGAAATTATGAATAGTGACAACATGCGGTTTTTTGTATTATATTTAACTGGTAAATTTAAAATGAACTATAGTAATAAAGAAATGTTAAATAACTTTTTTTTTCAAATAAGGTAGATTTCCAATTAAATTACGATTAAATAACACATTGAATTACAATTAAATAAAACATGAAATACAAGAATATGGTTTTGATGTTTTCATATTAACATAGATAATAAGATAATGTTCTATTATGCTCGACAAATATTTATAATACAGTCATTTTTACAAAATTCGATATTTTCAAGTTAAATCATGTCCAAACTGTTGAAAAAGTTTTCAGCAGTTTCTTGCTAGATGGGTCTGTCGTCGGAAGCACCTTTTCCTCTCCTCCCCAACCACTTTTTGGCATTATCTATTATTTTGACTTTTTTGTAAGCCCATCTACTCCCCCTTCCCTCACCCCATTTATATCCTGTTCAGGAAAAACCCTTGACTTGACGCTAATTATTGTCTCTCGCTTTGTTATTACTATTACCTCCAAACTTGAGTTATTGTAAATGTTCCCTGGTTTCTTGATTGGATAAAACTTAACTGTTTAACATTGGTTTTGTAAGAAGGGGTGACCATGATTACTCTAAATAGTTTTATTCATGTTTTTTAGACAAACAAGACCGTTTATTACTTATATATTAATTTTTAAGATATTAAGATTTAGTGGCGCATCCAGGAATTTAATTTAGAACAGGAGGGCATGTGTGTCAAAGCTGTTATTTACATCCCCTGAAAATACTCATCTGATTATTTTAATTGAAGAATTCATTATTTTAAAAGAAATTACACACAAACACATGTATATACAGGTTGTTAAAAAAGGGGTTCAAAAATTATTAATCTTGTTGTACACATTAACACGAGTAAAAGAATATTAATGACGTTAAATGGCATCTACTTGTGTCAATACGTCGGTAAACTTCAATAATAATAAATAGTCTTGGAAAATATAGGTTCACAAACCAACTCACATAGAGTTAAAGGCCAGTTTGTATTTTATGTAATGAAAAATGAATGTAACGGTGCACCCCACGGACTTTCTCTTGCTTTTATCTTGTTTACTGAAAACTCCTAAGGTATGTGAAACGAAACTATAGGTCCATGCCTTTTTGTAGAAACATTACACCAAAGGTCATACATGAAATAAAATACAGTTACTTTCTATATGGCATTAGAAACTAGGAACACTATTACAGAAAAAATTGAGAAAATATAATCATCTTTGTCCACCAAAGATCATAAGAATCAAATTCATTGTTACAGACCTAGATTAAAAATAATATTAAATTATTTGTTTATAGCTCAAAACATTTTAGTTTTATAAAAATATACTTAAAATAAAATATATTTACCTTTAATAGTATTACAACTTTACAATGATAAGTTATTAAGTATTTCAAATAGTTGCGGATAAATGATGAAATTTTTTAAAAATATCTCGTGTAAGGTACCCTCAAATTCATGTTCATGAGAAATTGATAATTCACATCTTGTTTATAATAATGAACAGTGTCTAGATATAAAATTAATTCAAAATCGCTAAGAGTTAATTTCGATAGAATTGTTTTATTCTCTTAAATTTAGGTTTAGATATCTAATTAAAAAAACTCGGGGGACCTTATGAAAACCCCGGATACCAAGTTATAGCCCAAACTTTAAAGAATTTTTGATTCTAGCCCGAGATACAAACAGTTGGATAGATTACATTGTGAAAACAACTTTTATGGTTTCAGGGGGGGTCATGAAACGTCAACATTTATCAAAATCCCTAGTTTAAATTCTTTGATGATCACAATACTTTCTTTACAAGGTATCGAGAAAAAGTAAATATTTGTTTACAAAACTTAGCTACCCACAGCGGTGTTCTATAGGTAAAGCCGTCGGCTTGATCACCATTGACGGGGGGTTCGAGCTTCGATCTCGCAGTAGAATTGACTGCCGATGACGGGGAGATTGAGGTTCGAATAATGGTCAGGTGCACTGGGGATGTTTTTTTCTTAAAACTTATTTCCTGTCTCCTTCCATGCCAATGTGGGTGCACTTCTTCTCAATTAAACATTTTTAATCCCTAAATCAATATTGTAATTAGTACATAGGCGTATAACCCAAACGGGTAGTAAGATGCGGTGCTAAATAAACAATAAATAAAAAAGTAAACCGTTCATAGCCTATGTACTGAATGTGGCAATAAAAAAGAAATATAAATATTTTTATATTCAATAATCATTTTATAATAATAATAAATTAATAGTTCTTATATGGAAACATGGCTTAGCGACTTTTATTTAATCCAAATTTTTTGTTTTTAGATATTAGAATACAATATTATTGACTTTGGACGTCATTCTATAAAACCCTGAGATGTGGCTCAAAATTCGGCACCACTCCTTTCTTTGGAAAGTACAGTAGCCCCATGGCTTCTTTAGTGCTGACTGACAGCTCACAGCTGATTCCTGACAGTCAACATTTAGGTATATACCTAAATTTCGACTGTCAAGAGACTGGAAGAGAGATTTGCAAAACTTATTAATGTCTGAATATAAATTTAAATCTCTTATTTTATCGTGCACTTAATCTCTGAAATTCTTTCATTCTATGAAAGGATTCCCTCGATATTAAATTTAAAGGTAAACCAATTACTTTTAACTACTTACGAATATGTTAATCAAAATGTTTGTTTATATTAAAACCAATCAATAGAATAACTAGAACAATATTAAAGCAAATTCAAATACGGTTTTAAATGTCAAAAATAATTTGGTGCTAAAAAATAAGTTTTAGTATAAGCTGTATTATTTTATATGATTATATACATATGTATATACCGTACACATATTTAATAATGTCTATATTTTAAAACGAAATAGAAAAAAACTACATACAATCTTAATATTACCCAAAATATAGGCATTAAATAGTTTTTAACATTTTGTTGTATTTTATTTTGGTATATATGAAAGACGTTCTAAACAACAATCCCATTAATAGTGTTTTCTCTAAATTTGGTTCATCTTACCTTGGAAATCATGTTTACTAGTAATTAATATATGATCTTCTTTGACTTTTTGGAGTTTCCGGTAGGCGTATTTATATAGAAACGCTTCATCTAGCCAGTTTTTTTAAAATAATTTACAAAACTCTTAACGTTGCTATTTAAAATAAATACCGTTTTCTTTAAATAATATTATTGTAAGTATATCTTTTCTAATCTTGTTATTCCTAATAAACATGATTGTTTTATTTGAATCACGGTCAGTGCTTAGTGAAACATTTCCTTATGCGGAAATGATTAATCAATAATCTTGATTATAAAAACAACCTAGTTACTTCAGTTCAGTGGAACTTGATTTTTTTCTTTTTCTCAATGGAGATATGTAAGATGTATTACATTTAATGTTTTCTCTATCACCGAATTCTTAATTTCTCCCATAGGACATTGGCCTATCTTATTTTGTAATTTAGATTCCCCTTTCATATATACTTAATTGTATAGCGTTGCTTTCTTCTATCTGGATTCACTTGGAATGGACAATGTATTAGTACTATTGGCAGCAACAGAGTCAGCGATGGCTGTGATATCAATGATAGCTCTCAGTAGCCGATGATAGCCACACGTCCATCGTAGGATCTGCTTTATAATGTGAGCCTGAGCACGGAGTAATCCCTAGATAGCTCAGTGGGAGAACATTGGGGTGTTAAGTCGAAGGTCCTTGGCTAGATTCCCGTTAACATGTGTAATTCATTGATCAATTTATTCGAATGGCTCCTAACAGACAATTAATACCTATGATATCAAAATTTATTACCAAAAAATTACCTTGGTGACAGGAGGGGTGGCATAAAATGCATAAAATATATTTTTTGTTTATTTTTTACATTTTAAATTTTAGTGATTTTTGTATGTGTAAAGCAAGAAATTTACTCTGTTGGTTTTAGTCTAGTCTAGTTCTCCGCAGTATTAATCTAATTTTTGAACTCCTACAATACGTGAATTCATAGATTCACTTGAATTCGATGGATGTTGAGATTAAAACTATTTTAACTCTGAATATTTTAGCTTGTTCATGGTCATGTTTAGTTACTAACTAAGACAAGTCAGCAAATGCCACTTAAAACTCATAAATTTAACGTATTAAATAATATTGTATGCATATCAATTTCATGGAAATTTAAAATGATGAAAGTAAATAAAAATCCAAAAAATTGGGGGAAAAAATCACAGAGATAGAAACTTTCAACATGTTATAATCCATAATAGCTCTTTTGAGTTTCCTCATATCAGAACCAGGTGCTCATTATATTGTTTGAAGTTGGAAGTACAAATACAAATAATTCTTGGTTATTTTCAAACTTATAAAATATTAATAATGTTCATATATAGGTGTAGGACCAGCAGGCTTTTATTTTAACCTTTTTCGGTGTCTTTTAAGGTAGAGACATATGGCACGCAAGAAAAGGCCAATGTTTTTTTAGCAGTTTTCATAGCAAAATATTTTTTGCCAAAATAAATAAAAGATTGCCCCAATAGAAATATACAGTTAAATTTTATTCACATGCTGATATCAACAGATCTTATATATCTGTAATTACTGCGCATATCGGCATTAGTTAGCAAACTCTATAAATGACGAGAAGAAGTCATTAAATTCCAGGACATTCTTGACAAATATTCAACAACTATTGTGGTCGTCACATAGATAAAATTAAATCTTATGTTTGTACTAAATCAATATTTGATTTATTTCAACCAAAAAAGTTTTTGAAATACAAACTACAAAAAAAGTGACATATTCTTGCATCCTCTACATCCCCACTTTAATATACATTGATTAGCGCTATGGATACATTTTAATAACATTACTAAACTACGACTTTTACAGTACATGCTGGAAAGCTAAGTTTTTAACAAGAATATGCCTACAGTATAATCTATTATACAAACTTTTTACACACTAACTAATCTGGTTACTAAATAATATACCTATATTGCATCTTATTTAGATAAAGAATAAATTTATTTTAGTCTATCCAGGATTCATTTAGTATTAGGCCAATAAAAAGTGATCATAAATTATTTTTGAGACTTCTCTTTATATAATAATGTAATACAATATGCAATCAAAGTAAAGCACGCTATCCTATTAGTTTGACCAAACGTTGATATTGTAACCTATTCGGACGGTATAATGACAGTTGATTAATGTAATCCACCGTACTCTATGAACTATATACTAGACCTGGCTATTTTTTCTTATCTTGATATTGAAGATATTAATGCAAGATCTTATTTTTTTCGATTTTATTTTCAATTCTAAAAACTGTCAAGACAAAAAAAAAGAGTTCTTGTTCAAAATAATAATTTAAATAAACACATAAATTCTCTGGGATCATGAAATTAAATATATATATATTATTCTTATTAAGAACCATTCATAGTTTGCACAGGTTTTTTTTTCTTTTACTAATAAAAAGATGCACAGTATTCACTACCGTAATTAGTAACTATACAACCATATTATGTTTAATTACCGTTAGTTAGTTTATATTTTATTTCTTTTTAATTTTTTTGTCTGAATTTATAAATGACATTTATTACCTTTATTTTCAAGTTGATACTTCCAATAATACCTCAACTAATTTAAACAATTGATCATAGCTGTATGTAATTTTATATGAATAACTTATTTCCAACTTAAAGGTGCATAATCCTTCATCTCGAATATGAAACAGGTATAAATAAAATATACATTCTCTAATATGATCATATATATTAATGTTATGTTTCATCATTTTGTTTCTTCCTTTCTTTTGAAATCGTTCCCCACTCTTTCTATCAAATGTGGGTGTATTTCATATCAATTATATATTCCTCATAATTACCACATCAGTGTATTTAAATGCATGCAGTTCATACGGTGACCTGAAAAAAGCGGAAGCGAAAAAATACCACATGAAAATTGCGAAAAGAAATAATACCACTGATACACATGCGCACATGAAAAAAGCGCACACGGATAAAAGCTCACACAAATTAAAATGTTAGGTTACATTACGTTAAGTTTCATTAGGTTAGGTTAGTTCATCATCCATCAACTGTGCAAGGTTCGTGGACCAAACATTATTAGTGAGGTTTTCGTGGCATTTATCCGTGTGATTTTTTTTTTCTTGTGGGTTTTTTCCCTGTGTCCATATGCTTATGTTAGTGGGATTCTCTCTGTGCGCAATTTACGCATGGGATTTTTTCACCTCCGCATTCTCCACAGAATCAGCTTAGAGAGGTGGTTCAGTGCAAGATAAGTATATATGACTCATTCTTGTCCTTAGAGGCCCTGAAAGTCCTAAAAAAACTTTTTTTTAATTATAAGTCCGCAAATCTCCTAAAAATGGCAATATGAAATATTTTTGGATAATCTATTTAAATTTATTGATTTTCAATATAATTCTTTAAGCAAGTTTCATAAATTCAGCCCCGGTGTCTTTAAATAAGAATTAGTAACTTTCAACCCTTTGTTCTGAGTACGACGTTAAACTGCCTCTTCGATGACAAGAGACCATAAAAATTTTTGGAAAAATGTTTTTGAAGTAAATAACGTAACGAATTAAACAAAATATCACAAAGGAACTAAAGTAGTTAAAGCCTTTCTTTCATTGACACATGATAATGTCGAGGTTGATAGAGGCTGTACAGCATTTAGACATGTGATTACAGACCAGACAGCTACCGTTGAATGTTAACTCAACGCAGCTACTATAAAAGAAATAACTTTGAATGCACGATTGAAGGCCATAGGCGCTTTAAAGTTTTATGGCAATAGGCCTGCTTGTGTTCCAATCACAAAAGAGCTCATTGCCTATGAAATAAACGCGTGAAGTAAGTATCGTTAGTACTTGGAGGAAACCAATTCGAAAGAAAAGAGACCCAAAGACGACAAAGAGAGAAAGACAAAGAAAAAATAATAAAACTTAAAGAGTATAAAACGAAGAAAAGAAATATGCTTTTGATGATCTGAGGAAAACTGTTGCTGGTAAAAGAGAAAGTCTAGACAAAGACTCTAACTGACAAACTCCCATCATCATGAATTACACCTGCGCTTAAAAGAAAAATATTTGAAGAACTGCAGGTAGCTCATGGGTCGTTGGATTGTATATAAAGTTTTAAAATTCGAAAAGTAAAAGGCCAATAGAAAAACATACACACAAGCAAAGACATTGAAGAAATAAGCATAATATTTAATAATATTATGTTTTGAGAGGTCTTCCAAGATAAAAAAAAAGTAGTTAAAAGGCCAACTAACTGTTAACCAAATTTAAATATGATACGTAATAATAACGGTATATATATTTTTAAATGATAACGAGCAGAGATGCAAAAGTACTATTGTATATTGCTGTATTTTGACTACAAATAAATACTAGTCATACCCCATTCAGGTTAAGATAAAAAGAAACACTATTTTTGGTGGTCTAATATGGCTAAAATAATTGATAAACTTAAAAGTTGGGTCAAATAAAAAAAAAGCTTTAAATTGAACTAGAAGAGATATTATGAATTAAAAAGAGTTTAATAATAAAAATTATATACAATTTTTTTACCTTAAATCACAACTAACAACATTCTTTTGAGTGACTTTTTGTTGTTCTCGTAGTTTTAATGAAGTCCCTACTTTGTCCCTTTTTTTTGACCTGAAAGTATCTTAAACTCCCTGAAATAGACATGAGTATGGAGTATGAACCCTGTTATTTGCATATTTTGCTTATTTATAACTATGTTTTACATTATAAGTTAAATAATAAATAAGAATTTAATTCAATATTAATTATATACAATTAACATGATATAAAATACATCTCATTTTTTCATACACATAATCATCAGAGTCTTATCAACATTTTAAGGCGTAACAACATAAACCATATTGCATTTTTTTTAAATAACCACTTTTTTACGCGTTTTAGTTTAACTGATACTATTTTATTAGATCAAGTGATACTATTTTATTAGATCAAAAGATACTATTTTATTAGATCAAGTAAGTTCATAGCTTCGTATACCGTTAACCGGTATTGAGACGAGGTGACAAAAAAAGTGGTCTAGATTATAATTGTGTCCAGTAATCATACAAAACAAGAATTATAACCAATTTATTCACTATTTATTCTTTATATTGTTAAACGTCCAATTTTGCATCTATATATTATTAAATTAACTATTTTAATACTAAATTCCTTTAAAAAAATACAAAATATGTTGGTGTTTTATTAAATAATATTTACTCTTATAGCTATATCGATACTATTTTAAATTAACTGTCACGTCAATTCAATCTTTCTTCTCCTCCGTTTTCTCTTTAATGTCCTTAACCATGTCGATTTGACCATGTCTGCCCCTTTCTCAGCGATCATAATGACAGGTGCATTTATATTACCGCTAGTAATGGCAGGCATTATAGAAGCGTCGATAACTCGTAGGCCCTGCACTCCATATACTCGTAGCTCTGCATCTACTACAGCTCCTGGATCGGTAATAGGCCCCATTTTGGCAGTTCCTGACATGTGATATATTGTCATGGTGTATTGACGGATAGCGCACTCCCAATACTCATCTGTATAAAGTTCCAGATGCTTGCAACCTGGGACCTTGGTGCTGTGGAGTCGCGCTCCGAACCTCTTCATTGCCATAGTTTCTCCGACCGCTATGGCTGTCTTGACGCCTTCTCTCAATATTGCAATATCAGCTGGATGTGTTAGATAATTAGGATATATCAGTGGGTACACCATGGGATCCCTACTTGCTAATTTAAGGTATCCTCGACTTTTTGGTCGAAGAATCATAGGGAAAATACCAAACACGTCAAGGTTAGTTATATTTCCGAACACTTCATCATAGTAATTTTGAGTGATTCCATGTGCTTTTCGAACTTGAGTACCACCATCGGAATTAGTTGATGATGCTGATAACATGAATTCTATGTCTGGCCAGTCATCAGAAGCGTTAGCATATTTTGTGTTAATGAAAGCTACAACTTCAAGGCCCACACTTGAGGTTAAAGGGCCATCTCCAAGGTAGGCATAGCGGAGAGCCGTATTCAAATTTACAACTCTGTCAATGACAAGGCTTATTGGATGATCTATTAAAAATACCACAGGCGTGGCAATGTGATCCATTAGATTTTGCCCGACTCCAGGAGAATCGTGAATGACAGGAATCCCTATCTCTTGAAGATGTTGGGCTGGTCCCACTCCAGACAACATGAGCAGCTGAGGTGAATTAATGGAACCTGCTGAAAGGATCACTTCCTTACTCGCTAGTACAGTTTGTTTCTTCAAGCCTCTAATAAATTCTACTCCATACGCACGCTTTGTTTCCTCATCTATAAGTATTTTTGTTACATGAGTCCACATCGCAATATGTAGGTTCTTCCTCAATCTAATAGGTCTTAGAAAAGCCTTTGCCGTGCTGCATCTATAACCTCTGCGCATCGTATACTGATAGAATGCAAACCCTGTTTGTTCATAACCGTTAATATCTTTGTGTTCATATCCCATCTCTACCCCTGCTTGGATAAATGCGGGTCCCAAAGGCGTTCCCCAAGGCGAATCTTGAACAGTTAGGTATCCACCCGTGGCGTGATGCCTTTTATTTTTGGCTAAATATGGGTTTCTTTGGTCCTGTGACTTCTTAAAATATGGAAGAACATCTTCATAGCTCCAGCCTCTGTTCCCCAATTCCTCCCATTGATCAAAGTCTCTACGATTTCCTCGGACGTATAACATAGTGTTAAGAACACTGGAACCACCAAGGACTTTTCCTCTCGTCCAGCAGCACCGTTTGTCTTCCATAGCTTGACATGCGTTTGGCTGGGCTTGAGTCCGATATTTCCAATCAAGTTTGCTTTTATGAAGATAAAGAGACAAGATTGGGACGTCGGCTATTTCTGGCTCATCGCCTCCGGCTTCTATTAATAAGACGTTCCATTGGGGGATCTCTGTTAATCTGTTAGCCAAAACTGATCCCGCAGAACCTCCTCCAATAATAATGAAATCGTATTCCGAACGAAGGTTCTTTTCATTGATAACTCTATTTTCAGGGTCGAAGAGGTCATAATGGTAGTATGCGAGAGTTGCTAGGAATGTAGGTAAAAACCAAAGTTTGGTGGTTCCCAGCAAAACCGCCGCCCCTTTTATCGCAGTCGTTACTATTGCTAGAACGCCTGCCATATTTGTTTAGTTAAATAATTTTTAACGATTCGCAATCTTTTTTTGCATGACGCATGCGATTTGGTTTTTAGTCAGAATTTTTTTCAAATTTTTAATTATTATAAACAAATAATGTGTTTTTCCTGTTACTAAATAAACTAACAGTATGATCACGTAATAAACCCATAAACACCACTATTGTGTTGTATTAAGCACATACACCTCGTAATATTAATTACTCTTATGGATTTATTATCGATGTAACGTGTTGGACCTTGCCTGTAGACAGCCTTTCATCTCTCAAATGATAGAATATGTTAGCATTGGCCAATTTGTCAGGAATGAGACTTCTTCGCTGCTCGTAGTCACCTAATAAAAGAAAAAAATCATAAATTTGTAGGCTTATCATGTTATGAAAAAACCTTGATATAATTTTATAATCACATATTATTTTGTGATAACTTAATTGTCAGGTGTTAAGAAGTTGTTTATCAAACTTTAAGCTTGAACATTTTTTCTAAACTCCTTGATGGTTTTGACATCACAAAACCAACGGCCTATATTTTTTATGTCTTACGTTAAATAAATATCTACCAAACAAATTTCACCTAATGATTATATTAAATTTAATTTGCTTTTAAAGTATTTCAATTTTATTCTAGTACATTCATTTATTACCTTTCATTTCACACATTTATAAATTCATAAATGCTGTTATTGGGCAATCTTCTCAAAGTATAAATACATATTAGTGTAACGTAGTAAATAATAATAATAATAATATATTTATTGTTTAGCAGTAAGTCATTAATTAGATGTTAACACCACACTACAGTAATATTTTGTTTATATTGTTTTTATTATCTAGTATACTTTATTTAATTTATGTGCTTGGTTTTTGTTGATTTAAATGTGTTCTCAATTTTATAAATAAAGGTATTGTGTTGAAACTTTGCTTGAAGTGTAATTTAATACTCACAAAAGACTTGTGATCCAGACAATATATTCACACGGTTGTAAAATAGATTTTAGTTTGCGCCATTGACGACAAGTTTTAAATATCAGAAATCGATTTAATGTTTGTATTTCTATAGTTAACAAAAATCACATTTTTTTTTCTTTGATACCGGTATTGGTGGTCACGTGTTCTTAGGCATCAGACTTGAAATAAGCTAGATAGTTGAGGACATGAAGTGGTTCTAATCTAGGCCTAGTCAAATAAGAGTGATTTTCCTCATGTGATTTACCATTGTTATTTCCCTTCCCCACACTTAGCTAATTCGTGGGCACTTCCTTTAAATTACCTTGTTCATCCCTACTCTTTACAGGATGTCCACCAATGCTAGAAATACTAAAAATATACCTAATTTTATTTTTGATAGTGTGAATACTGGAATGTATTTGAATTTTGATTCAGATACTCGAAAACTATTAAGCCCTTTTGAGTTAAGTAAAATTTTAACTACGACACTTTGCATTCATTTATCAATATGCTACATGAAAAGGGAGTGGTTACCTCTTGCCTCACCGAGCTATATTCTTTTCAAGTAAATACGAGTTTTTGTCCCAAACCCTTTTAATACTATTTTTCTCTGACTAACACCTCACTGCCTTTGCTATTTACCTTGAACTAATTAATGTAAACATGATATTTATATCTATATTCTTAAATTTAGAGGGCACTATTAGATACAATTTTTGTAGAATGGAGATAGCTCGGGGTGAAGTCCCCAACAGGAGATATAATGATTTGTTTTACCATTAATTCTCACTTAAAGCAATTTATTTAGCTTAAAATATAATTTTATTGTAACTACTAGGAATTTATAAAACTCCAATAAGCTTCACGCATAAATAACTAAATTACATTACTATTCATACTTTTGTGAGAGAGTTGAACCTCCTTAATCCCTCCATCCATCCACCTGACAGAGCTCTTGGTTTTATAAATATATCTAGTCGGTACCTTTATTTCCCTGAGGTATATATATATGGTAACATGAATGGTGCGTTATGATGATTACAACAAAAATACAAAAAATCACGAACACCTGGAGGTTTTTTTTAATTCTGACGGCCGAGTAGAGTTTATATATTTTCGTGTATACTGTTATGTTAATGCTTGATGTACAGGACTTTCAAAATTTACGTCCAGTAGACACCCTGCATTTAGTTAAGTAAGTGGCTAAACGTACTAATAAAAAAAGTCACCCGGGCGTAGCAGGCTAGGGTGAGTCTTCAAAAGACATATGCAATTCCTTAGATTTAACCCTTTTCATCAAGTGACTTTTGGTTGAATAATCTAAGTCGCCGAGAGGTACTATTGGCACTAGAAATTTCTAAACAAATCATGTGTCTAGTTTTTACTCCCTACTGCAATGTAGTAATTTTTATTATTCTGGACGTTATTATGTCTGCTGATGCTCGAGGCGGTGATTGTCGACGTATAAGTGGTACGATGGCGTGTCTATGAATTTAAAAGCTTATATATATATATATATAGAGAGAGAGAGATCAGAAAGTGTGTTATAGGGGGTATTAGAAAGAGATAAACCACTTCTAGTTGAGCTTTAAAACTGAAATTCGAAATAAGGTAAAATAATTTTCCCTTACAACCAGAAAAATCTAAAACAGAAAATCTGTAAATAAAGTTCCTGTAAATTGAGGTTTATAACTCTAAAAAAAATTGGATGAGATAGAAAATTAAAATTTTTACCAACATGTAACGGGACCTCTCCAAATAATACCAAATTCTGAAAACCCTAAACGTTTAAAAGTTACTCAGATAACAAGGGTTGGGCGCGGATGCAATTATAAAAATAACTATTTTAGGATGGTAGAACTTGGCATTCAGACAGAAGGACAATAACTACAGGTAACCAAATACATCTTAAAATTTTTAAATGGTAAAAGAAAATACGGGGAGTGCGAGAAAAGGGGTATAAAATGTCCAAAATTAATAGAAACCACATCGTCTCAGTGTGCTAACAAACTGAAATTCGTAATGAAGGTAAAGGGATCACTTAAGATATTATGAAGTCTCAAATATTTTAATTGGACTCCGGGAAATAGGTGAGAAGGGGAAGTGATATACATATTTATACATACATTTTTTGATGTGGTAGACAATTTGAATTTGGCAAGCAGATGGAAGTACTCCTCAATGTAACCGAATGAAAAAATAATCTAAGAGGGAATTTGAGAAATGTCTCGTTTTTGGAAAGGGAGGGGGGAGGGATGTCAACATTACTAAAACAAAAAAAATACTTTTCTGTATGGTAGAGAGCTTAAATTTAGCAACTGGGCTTAGGGGGTATTCCAAATGATAATTCAAGTCTGGACATTTTAAATTTCAAGATTTAACTCAGTAAGATGAGACGGAAGAGGGGGGTGGGCTGACGAGGCAATTAAGTAGAAACAAACCTTTCAGGGGCAGTAGTATGTTTATTTGCCAGTAAGGTAAAGGGAACACACAAAATAACAAAATGAGGGTGAACTATTTTATATTTATAAAAGGGGGCTGTTGAAATGGGTTTTTTTAGAATTTTAAAATCTAAAATAATAAACTATATATCAACGCGTTAGAATATTGAAATTGGTCAGGCAGGTGTAACGACCATCCCAAACCACAATGAAGGTCTGAACATTCTTAACTTTCAAAATGAAAAACAAGAAAAGTGAGGTTTCCAAAACTTTAAAGAGAAAAAAAAATCAGTAGTGTAAAAAATAGAAATATTTTTTAAATGTAAAAAGACAATCCCAACTAACCAAAAAACATTGAACATTTAAGATTTAAAATTATAGTGAGGGAAACGGTAAGGACTGAAAATTTCTAAAACTATCAACCACTTAATGGTTTAGTAAAAATTTTAAATTCGTTGGGATGATAAATAGACCACACTAAAAACCCATAAGGTTTTTAAATTTGATTGGTAGGAAATCGGGGGATGAGAGAGATTTCGCTCACAACAACAAAAGAATGATTTTTTAAATTATTTTCAAATCAATACCTGTGTTGAATTATTTGACACCTCAGCTCAGTCGATAGCGTGTCTCTTTACTGAATACATGGTCCTGAGTACTACTCCCAACATGGTCGAAAAGTTTATCATTGATAAAATATGTGGATTTACCCTTTTATCACTGATGGATTATTGGCTGGGGACTGGATGTAGTGCCTGTATTATTCTTAAAGTCAGATTATAAGGCATATGAAGCTAGGGCAAGCCTATAGTGGAAAGTATATTGCTTGAATAAAAAACTGACCCAGACCACGGGCTGGAAACACTAATGGATGAAAAAAATGTGATAAAGGATCGCTAAAAATGTATAAAATCAATTTAAAAAACCTTTCTATGTATTATAGAAAATTTAAATACCTTCAAGTATTTAGGACGACTACTCCAGATAGTCAAAATTCAAAAAATACTGAAAATTAAAAATTTCAAAATTGATTCAAAGAAATGGAAATTAAAGATTTTCCAAGTTCATAGAAATTAAAACTTATCGGTGTGGAATAAAATTTAAACTTGGCATGTAAATAAATATATATATTCACGGATAACCAAACAATGTCTGAATACATTGATTTTTAAAATTAATAAGTGGTCAAATTAATGTAAGAGCTCAAAATTTATTAAACTAATGTAATGTTATTTTCGGTGTGGTTGAAAATTTAAATTTTACAGGCACGTAACAGAACCGTCTAGGATAACCAAATAAGTGTTAAAATTTCAAAATAGGAAAGTGTATTGGAGCGGGTGTGACTGTGAACCATGATGCTCTTTGGGAAACGATTATCCTTATTCAATATGTTTCCAACCCGCTTCGGTGACTGCATGGTCTAATTCGCTCCTCTCATAGTTGGACTAGACTTCTGTTGACTGGGAGATTAAGGCTCGAATCTGTGTACTGAGGGTAGTTTCCAAAATGTTTTTTGACTATACCTCCAAGCATATGTTCGTACACTTCCTCTAAATATAACCTTTCTAATTCTTATAATACCACTAACGTAATTAGTACTTTGGTGTATAACCCAAACGTGCAGTAATATGCGCTGCTAAATATAAAATATATGTCTGTATTAGTCTAGTAATTCATTTATGCCCTTTTTAAAAAAAAATCCTTACGCCATTTTTTCCAACATGTTTCCGTTACAATGTCTATTACTTCGTTTTGATTATCTTATGAGTTACGATCGTGCTCGTGGTCAATGAATTGCGTTCGTTTGTGCACTCAATTTGAAGGTTATGTAGATTTTGTTTTAAATATTTTATTTTTTTATTATTATTTCTATAAGTTGTTTGGGATTGCCATGATTAGTTCAGGATTGTACAAGGAGAAACTTGAAATATTTTAGTAACTGGATGTTGAACTTTCTAATTTGATATCGTTTTTATGTGGCTTACCCATGCAAAGAACAGGTCAAACTGCAAGTCTATAGTACTCCTATAAAAAAATTTACTTAAAATCTACGTCATTTTATTCCTGCTAACACACATGATCAAGTCCTGAAAGAAACTTGTGTGTTGCCTATTGGGACTTATCCTTCTACGCGCATAGTTTTACGAATAAAAACGCTGTCATCATTCGAATTTGGTATAAACTAATTGAAATACAAGTACCATAATATATTATAACTTTAGCTTTGGTTACGTTCATTTCATGAATTAATATTGATTTATTTGTACTTGTAAACAAATTCGTAATTTATATTTATTTAGTTCTTAAAACATAATTTTGAATTTTAAATATGTAGTATTTGGAAACCTCAATCTTCATGAAATAACCATATCTTTTTATCATCTTACTCTCTATCTTAGGCTGGGTTTATATTCATTTATACCGCATAGCTAATAGCGAATAGTGCATACAAATCACATATTGCGCAAGAAGTTGAAACACGTTATTGTCAATGATGTCGCTCATGATTGATACATGGTAAATAGTTAATATTTCACAACGCATTAAATTTGATTTCACTTAACCTTTGATGCGTTATGCATGGACTTAGAATAGACCACACTCTTTATCAACTATTGAGAATGCGAGACGCTCTAGCCAACTTTACGTCAATATAAAAAGCAGATGGAAATTAGCTCTTGTTCATGTTTGAAATATCTTGTAGTAGAAGTATTTTTTTTTGTTAAAGAATTTTATTTGTTTTGGTATCAATGACTAAGATTCCATAAATGGCTGAAAATAATGGATAAATATTACAATTTTTATTCTGTTACTGTGAAAAGTGTCTACCATAATATTCATGACTATAATCAAATAAGAACCAAATAAAAATCTAATTTGATTTAATAATGCAATCATCACTTAAATTAGTTTAATTTCATGTTGCAATTGATACACTTTAATCCCCGGTCTCGGCATAAATTTATCTGATTACGAAATCCTTCCTTCACCTCTGACAAGAATAATAATAATATTTAGCACCGCGTCTAACTACCCGTTCGGGCTCTGACAATACATCTTGTGAATGTGGGGAATGCCAGGCCTCCGCCGTGGTTCGGATTCCACGTTAAACTGTAGGTCCTCCATTTCATCTCACAATCTCCCTACCATTACACATTAGCGTAAGTGCGTATAACCCGAACGGGTAGTAAGACGCGGTGCTAATAATAATAATAATAATAATAATGATACACTTTAAATAACGTTCGTTTTTCGAGTGAACCCTTTGTTTGGGGGCTTTTAGATACCTTATCTAGTAATGCAAAGAGGTTAGGCCTTATATTTGAATACAGACGTTCGATCTAAGTAAGAGTTTAATCATTACTTTTCATTATAAACCCAGCTTGACTGTAATGTTTTCACCTGTACAGAGTTGTTTGAGATCAAGGATGGGTTGTGAAGTGGTCAGGCTCTTTTTTCACGACTTGCAAACCCCTCCAAGCTGCTAAGGAGAAAATGGCCTCATTCAACTGTTGACTAGCATCATTAACCTAGGAACGTGTTTATAGTTTTTTTCTCCAATGCAGACCAAGCCGTCTGATTCATGCGTTATACCTTGCACCAGTTGCACCACTGAAACAAACCACAAGGATATTTATTACGTAATTCCTTTCACTTGGGATCTCTACAGGTTCGGGCTATGTGCATGTATATTAGTTACCCTAATGAGGTATGTATGAGGAAGGTAAAACTTAGATATAATGAGCCTGCACTTGCTTGGAAGAAAGATAAACTATTTAAAGAAAACCATCCTCAAGTATACTATGACGAGATTCAAACCCCGACTTTTCCATCACCTGCAAATCAGGCTAAATGGTCTTAACATTGACCAAATGTTGCGACGCACAGGTGTATAGAATGGTATTTCATAAAGTCAATCTACCTTAAAATACTCAGTATTTTAATTGGTTTAGTAATGAACTTTTTTTTTATCAAATGTCTATATTAATGCAAGAGTTAACTTGATATAACACAATGCCCTTACAACCGTCAGATTAAAATGGGAGTTAAGCTTGATGCAATACATTTTTTTTTCTTATACGTTTTTCTGGTGAATGCTTGTGCATCTAATTGTAATTTACCCTTCTCTTGGGGTGGAGTAGTTGGAATAGCTCGATATTTTTATTAATTGTTGTGTTTTAATATGCTTCATAAGTTAAAGGCTTTTAGTATCTGTGATAGCACTTAAAGAGATGTCAAAATAGTGTTTATTTCAACAGATTTTGCACCACGTGAAGGCGAAGAAACTTATATCATAACGGTATTATAAATAACCATGTATTTTAGCTTTGGGTGAACAATGTAAAGTAATGTTATTTGCACGGGAGACCCTAAGTTGCTCACGTTTGCAAGCAAGTCGCTGTCGCCAGGCTGTAGTCGCGTAGATTGGCCAACCTGATATAAAACAAGGCATTGCGTGATGGCACACCGGTCGCGACGTTTTTGTTACGACGGCTGGGTTGCAAGGGGCCCTATCTTTATAGAACATTCTATAGGATTCTTTTGGTAAGAAGGATAGTATATGGTAGTTACTAAATTTACAATTTTTTTTAATATATTCAGATGGAGGGTGATTCGAAAATCTCTTTACAAACTTTAATGGGAGAAAAGAAATCCTAAAACAAACCTTTTTTCGTTAATGGTTGTATGTCCGTAAGGCACTCTTGTTACATAAATGAAAGACAGCAAGTGTTATTCTTAACAACATCGACGCATTAATTGTCATAAACGTTCAAATATTCCACAGCTGGGGTTTTGCTCGATGCATGTCAGCCATCTCAGAATCCCTGAGATTCTCAATGCTATGCGAACAAAGTCTGCGTTATGAATGACGCGGCAAAATTTAAATTTGATGCACCCGCCGACAGCGTCCTCTATAATTACAGGGTGACGTCTGCGAACATACTTTCACTAACTAAAAAGATTTTTTAAGCGTTCCCTATCTCCCATTTAAGTTTGTACATAGAGTTTCGAATAATCATGTATAAAGTCAAGTTATCTAGAGCAGTTACTTTTGATATAGACCTATATTATCAATACATATAAAATAAAACACATAATCTAGTAAAATGTTATTAATGTTGGCTGCAAGAAATATGTTTGAAGTTTTTAAACTGTTCTTTTAACCAGCATCAGGGTATATCTAGCTATACCCCATTCACGGTAGGAATTACTCTATGAAAGGTCGTTTTTCCTACCAATATCCTACTATAAAATATATTTCTGGTGGGGAAAAAGGCCTTTCAGAAAACAATTCCTACGCTGAACAGACTTTAGCTATCAGCCCCACAGCATGAGTCCAGTCGCTAGTAGCCGGCATGTTTACAAATAAATATTCCTAGTTTTCTTTAGCATCTTTACTATTTAATAGAAACTCATCTAAAGAACAAGGTAGTCAAGAAATCGTATTTCACACAGAGCTATGATTCAAAAAGGTTATATATAATGCATTTACTCTTAAAGTTACATTAATGGCTTAGAGATTAAAAATGTTGAATTTGGAGGAAATGTACCTGATTTTGCGCGAGAAGATATTGTTAAGGCAATAAGAAAATCAAGTTAGTACAACTGGTTGGGATTCGAACCCAGACCTTCATCTAACCAACTGACTGGACAGGACTAGACAAACGCCTTTATTCATTCATCCACTGGTGCCGATATTTTGGGTTGATCAACCCGTGTAATATGTATTCCACACCTATTATTATTATTATTATTATTATTACTACTACTAGCACCGCGTCTTACAAACCGTTCTAGTTGTACGCACTTACGCTAATGTGTAATGGTAGGGTGATTGTGAGTTGAAATGTAGGACCTACAATTTAACGTGGAATCCGAACCTTAATGGAGGCTTGGCATTCCCCACATTCACTAGATGTCTTGTCAGAGGTGAAGGAAGGGTTTGGCAGTCAGATAAATCTGTGCCGGGACCGAGGATTGAACCTCGGGCACCCAGCACACAAGTCCGACACGGATCCCACGAACAAACACAATGTTATACAATGTGAGTGTTTCTTTTTTTTATAATTAAATGTAGGAATTAGAAAACATAAATAAATCTACACAAAAGCATTACCGTCGAAAGTGATTAGATATAATTTATTTATGGTCATCCTTCTCTGTTATTTCTCTCTCTTACCGACGAGAATCCATGCTGTGATACTAATGCATTGTCTTGCTGATTAATGTAGCTTTATAGCGACTTATTCAGACAGCTCGAAGATTTCTAACTTGTATGTGCATGGCTACACGTATGACTGCTTCACTGGGAGCAAGGTCGATTTCATTCAGGAAGGTGAGAAGTTTCAAGTTCATTGACTTTTAAGACACCGGTGAAAGTAATAGTCAGTATAGCTCTCGCCAGGCAGCGCGGCGGTCTTAAGGTTGGCGCACACCTGTTGGTCTCGCATATAATTAGCTCATTTCTACATCATTTTGCACGAGCACGGTGAAATGCTTAAGGTGCGGCAGAAGTAACTGCAAGTATTTTTCTGTTTTTATGGAATATAATATTTTTGGCAAAAAATTAATCAAATATTTCTCCAGTAGCAACATAAATATTAGTTTTCTGCACATACTAATATCAACAGATCTTAAATATATTTCAAGGGTTTCCTGGAATGTTGTCAAAACGTTTTCGCTTTATTTAAAATGTTTTGGCAACGTTCCAATGCACCTTTGACAGATATTCAAGATCTGTTGATATTAATATGTGCAGAAAACTAAACTTTAAATTGTTACTGGAGAAAAATTTGATTTATTTTTGCCAAAAAAATGTAATGCTATAAAAACTGTAAAATTACTCGCGCTCCCTTCATCCGCACGTTAACGATACAAGCAGATACGACAAACCATATTGTATGTCTATCCCAAGGCGTTAGTCTATCATTACTCAAAGTAGTCGCCGCCGTCGTGGAGGTTGAGGTTCGAATCCCGAATGATCTGACTAGTGAGTTTTTTCCATATGGCAACCCTGTATATGTTCACGATAGTTAAGAGGAACTTTCTTTATACTACTCTTTTCATATTTAAACCTTATACTAAGTCGGTATTAACACATTCAGTATATTTAACAATCAAATAAATGTTACGGCGCAACACACAGACTTTCTCGCGATTGTATCTTGAAATATACGTTTACTAAAAACTCGCAGGATTTGTGAAACGAAATAATAGACATATACATTGTTGTAGAAACACTATACCAAAGATCATCAATGAAATAATATACACTATTACTTACTCTATGGCATTAGAAACTAGGAACATTGTTACAGAAAAATTGAGAAAAAAAAATCTTTGTCCACCAAAGAGCACAAGAATCAAATTGATTTTCAAAGACCTGAATTATAAAATGTATCTATATATTTGCTTATAGTTCAAAAACTATTGGTTTTATAAAGATATATATCAAATAAGATAGGTTTATCTTTAATAGTACTACAACTTTACACTAATAAGCTATTTTGTCCTAAAAGTTGCGGAGAAATTATGAAAATTGGATAATTTCCCCAATGTAAAGTAGGCCTACCCTCAAAGTCTTTTTCATGTATAGATCTAAAATTTAATTAAAATAGTTTTAACGAATTTTGAAAAAAAAATCGATATTTTTTTTCTTATTATTTCACCCTTCAGTAAACTACCCTTCATTTTAGGGTTAAATGTCTAATTCCAAAAACCTCTCGGGGGACATTATGAAAACCCTAGATACCAAGTTTTAGCCCAATCGGTAAAATAGTTTCAGCTCCAGCCCGACGTACAGGCAGACGGACAGACGAACAGAAAACATTGCAAACATTTTTTTTGTTTTGTTTCAAGGATCATGAATTGTCGACATTTATAAAAATATTGAGTTCGATTCTTTTTACGATCACAATACCTTCGCTCCAAGGTGTCGAGAGAAATTAAAAATACAATAATGTTTATAGGAACGCATTCCTAAATGTAGTGACCTAAGACAGTGTTCATTTGAAAATATAAAGTGACTATTTTTATCCTAAAGTATTTTTAAATACATTTCCTCCAAACTCCACCCTTCTTTTTTGGATGGAAAGTAAAGCGTGGCTCACAAATATAATATTAGTGAATACATATTTTATCTTCCACCGCGTCATACCATCCTTGAGTGCTAGACGCATTTTAATAAGGCCTACGTTAGTGACGCATTTCAGTGCTTACATGGTATATGGCGTCATGATTACATTAGGCTGTCAGTGATACGAAGATCGGGATTTGAATCTCGGTAGGGTTTACTGAGTATGTTTTCTCTTCAACATTTCACCAATCTACCTGCATGCCAATGTTGGTGCATTTCCTCTATATTTTAACGTTCCTCATCCGTAGAGCAGTACGGATATACGGTTAGCTCCAATAGGGTAAAACGCGGCGAATAGGGTCGATGGTGAGGAAGGACTGAGGAAGGTAGAATTTAAAGGAAATTGACCCACACAGGAGTGAAAAGCGAAGGGGGGAGCCATTTATGAAAAACAACCTTCTGCACAGCCGTCCGGGATTCGTATCGTGTTTTGACCGTTACCGGCAAACCAAACTAGGTGATCCTGACACTTAGGTCCTTATTTATAGTCCAGTATCGTTAGTCAACCAATCTCTCAATACACGTATATCAAGTAGTTCAGGTCAAATGGGGGATTGGCTGACCACCTAATATTTACTATTTATGTACGACCCTTAGTCCGCATATCCATACTTAATATATGTTAATTTTTTCTATTTTTTAGCGCCGTGTCCTACTACCCATTCGGGCTATACGCTTATGTACCAATTACGCTAGTCGGTTAGGTATGAGTAGGCTGGAAATGTACCGTCATTTGCGTGGAGAGAATTGGAAACCAATACATTATTATTATTAGCACCGCGTCTTACTACCCGTTCGGGTTATACGTACATACGCTAATGTGTAATGGTAGGGTGACTTGTGAGATGAAATGGAGGACCTACAGTTTAACGTGGGATCCGAACCACGGTGGAGGCCTGGCATTCCCCACATTCACAAATTCTGATTAATACACGTCTTGTCAGAGGTGAAAGAAGGGTTTGGCAATCAGATAAATCTGTGCCGGGACCGAAGATTGAGCCCCGGACCCTCAGCACAGATGTCCGACACCTTACACCTAGACCGCCAGGTCACCCAGAGACCAATAAAAAACTACCCTTAGTGGGATGTCCTCGTCATCGCAAGTCAAGCCTATTGTGAAATTAGCGCCTTGAATCATGCGGCCACCTAATCGGGTTACATATATAGAAAAAAAAGAAGATAAATACTATCAATGCAAAGAGAACAACATCCCTTAAAAATATGTGCATTAGTTTACGTAGTAGCCTCGTCACTTATCCTGAAAAATACCCCAATAAAGAGTTACAGTGATCGCAAGGGTGGATCAACGAATCACCTCTCTCTCTCTCTCTCTCACTTTCATATTTGAATGGAATAACGGACCAAATCATCATGTAAACTGTTATTATTGATTCATGACTGGCCTCTTGATCTAGTGGTTGGAACCCCTGGCTACTTATTCATAGGTCTCGGGTTCGATTTCTGATGATACCATAGGTCTGGTCTGGTTAACTAGGTTTAAGTTAAGTTTAAGATCATTACTAGCTTCATACCTTCATAATCACTATCATCACATTATCTCATTGCGGGTTTGACTAGTAGACAACCTCCAAGTTATACGCTGAGCAATGTTATTTTCCCACAGAGTGACTAAATTATTCTACATACATGACGGCCGAATTAGATATTGCATATTTCATTCTCAAATATGCCATACGCTAACATCAAAACAAAAAATATTATTTAAAAATAGTATTTTGCTTATTATCGGCTACATAAATATAATAGCTAATTCGTGTTTATTAATGGCTTAATTAATGGGATAGGTATCAAGAAGTCAGTTTAAAAGAAGTGCACCCACGTTAGCTAGTATGGTAGAACTTCGTTAATGACATGCGGGTAATCTGTCATGATTCGAACCTTGCGAAATAATCACAACCAATCCACTATTTTGGGAGACTCACGCCATAGACTGTGTGTCTAATGGTGTGGATGTAAATTTAAAGTAATTGAAAAAAAAAAGCAGTGAATAACACAATAAATATCCACCTTTGTTGACTATCTTAGTGGGTCATGTCGAGAGTCTATTTATATTGTACTAACGGTTTCTTTCAATCTTCAGTCGGTCACACCCTTCATACTCAAGTTTCTAGTGCGTCAACATTGTACTCGCTGTCACAATAAATAGGTTAGCATTCCTGAAGTCATGTTTAGCGGACCCTTTTTTACTCTATCAAGTGACCTAATACTGCCGTGTCAATAATTATTGATTTTTGAATTTCGGTCCATGTTTTTATTACGTAATCAATTACATGTAAAAATACCTACCGAAGGAATAATGTATTATTATCTTAATCGCCTTCATAAACATCATGATAATAACGTTTACAATAAATGTCCATAAACCTAATTTGAAACAACAATACCCTTACAAAAATGTTTAATTATTTCACACTGCAAAAAATAATGTTATTATTTATTGTGTTACACAATTACATGTAAAATTTGTTCATTTATTTGTAATTTGTTTTTGAATATATGTATAGTTTTTTTTGTACCAAAAGTATTGTATACAATTTTCGAAATGCTAGCAAAATGAACATTCTTTGTAGTAATCACAATGAATATAGGTATTTAATTTTCACTGACATAATAAAGATATTGTACTTTCTAATTTTCTTGATAGAACTTAGTTTGTATTTGTAAAATAATTAATGTATGAGACTAAAATAATAGCGTAGCCCTTATTTTAATTAATATCTTGTTATTTTTAGTAAGTGATTAATTGTCTTTGTTGGTGTTGTGCTGGGTTAGTTATTAAATTTTTCTTTGAAATATGAACAACTTTGTGTGTGTGAAGACTTTTTTTACATTAGTTCTTTTGTATTTGTAAATTATTTCACATAAGTTTGACATCAGCAAAATAATTTTAGTTTTAGATTTTTTTTATATAAATGTAAGTTTTAGTTAAATTAAAACTGGATATATTTATTTTTCAACTTTAAATTAAATGTTATTGTGACTTATTTTATGTTCATAAATATAAACTGCACTGGAATATTTTCATAGCTATTGTTCATAATATCACTTATTTACCCAGTGATATTCCCTTATCTCATTATTTTACCAAAACTGCTCCCACACTTCAACAAAAATAATTAAATGGTTACAATGACATTGGAAGGCTACCAAGTTCTAGAATTTTTAATTATCGTTACTTTGAAAATATAACAAATAATAAATATATTTTCAATTGGCTATTTGGTTTATTTTCTATTTTATATTTTAATATATATTGGGATAATTCCAACGAAACAGTTATGGATATTAACTATTTTTCTTTCTTCTTTGAAAGTAAAGTATTTTATCTTAACTGTAGGCCTACTTCTTAAATCAAATACTTTCAACCAAATTATATCTCATATTTGGCCGTCCAACTGAATTATTTTGTTATACTAGAAAACCCGCGAAATTATATTTATTGTTCTATGAATAACCATCTTACTAGCATTCTAGTTTCCCTACAACCTTAACGCGGCCGGGGTTCAATCCTCGGTCGCGGCAAAGATTTATCTGATTACCAAACCCTTCCTTCACCTCTGACAAGACATCTTGTGAATGTGGGGAATGCCGGGCCTCCACCGTGGTTCGGATTCCACGTTAAACTATAGGTCCTCCATTTCATCTCACAATCACCCTACCACTACACATTAGCGTAAGTGCGTATAACCCGAACGGGTAGTAAGACGCGGTGCTAATAATAATAATAATAATAATAATAATACCTTAACAGTACTAATAAACAAGAAAGCCCCTAAATTGTATACTTATTTTAGTTTTAATGCAATTTCTAAAAATCAAATTTGAAAAAAGAAGTTACAGATTTGATGTTTTAACCAAATTAACATACGTAAATGTCTAACAATGTAGAATTTTTTTTAATCTTGATTTTCTTGCTTTCTATTAAATTTAAAAAAATCGAATGAAATTGAATAAAAATTTTCTTAAAACTCGTTAAAATATTATCATGGTCCACGTAATTTTAATTAGAGGTAGACCAATAAATATTGTATTAGGCTCAGACACGGAATACATTTCTGAAACTCTAGCTTATAAATCATTTGGTATCTCTATGAATTATAGTGCACTATTCATTCTTTCAAAATATAGTATTTTTCAATCTTATCTTTAAGTAATGGAGATTTTACGATACTTAAACACATTTGATTTGGTTTCAAAAGAATTACTGCTCTTGTCCTTAAAGCAAAGGGATTTCTACGGTGAATTGGGTTTATTTGAGTTATCACGTCGGTTATTTATCCATAAAATACGTTCAACCCTATGTATGCAATTAAGGTACTGATTTGATTAAACACATAAATAACATATACTCTAATTTTCACTCTTTCCAATTTACATTAAAATAAAATACTTTGTTTTTCGCTTTATTGGATAACAAACAAAAGTGTTAATTTCACTAAAATTATTATCTTCAAATTTTATCTTTTAAAAAAATAAAATAACGTTTTTCATATCTATTTGAATATCCCTCTGCTTAATACTAATAATTATGTGTTAGTTGTAAATACAATACTTTATTCTTTATCATTACTTTTAATCAAAATTTTTTTCATTTAAGCTTGTTACATTTATCATGGACTATTTTAATTGGCTATTATTTTAGCAAAATTAAAGTTACTTTTATTCGATTAGAAGGATTATAAGATTGATTTAAACGTTATAGGATAAATATATATATATATATATTTAGACATTGAAGAAATATTTTATGAAAACCATAATTTTATCAAAAAACTATTTCATGAATCGTATTTTAGAATTATGGGATCACTTTATATAAATTAGAATTAATTATGAGTAACGCTTTAGTCGAAACATTATTAGGCCAAAGATAAAATCGTATGACCTAACATCCGATTTCATGATGTTCCTTTTTTGCAAGTTATTTTACACCATGAGTAAACGAATGTTTCCATTTAATCCATACCACCCAAGAGGCATCATTATGTTAATTACCTTTTAAATTGGGAATTCCGATGAACCGAATGATGCATCCCACGTGTTGTTTCAATGCCAGGGTGAAGAGACGCATTCTGAGGAGAATACATGATATCTCAATGCCGGGGTGAAGATGGTGTTCCAACTCTTGACTACTTGAGAACAATCCCGAACGGTATCTTGGGAACATTCACAAACAACTCTTACTTTTACCACACAACGCACCACTCACTTTCTTCCTGGCATTTCTCCTCGTTTCACGTACACATGCACTGGCCTTCTTGTCTGACCTGGCGTTGTTATCTCTTTCGTGGCTCCGGTTTACTTACATACCGTTGGGGGCGTCTTCAGTCGGCCATGTTGGTTGTGCAGTGTGCACATCTTTATTTGAAAAGAAGGGAGAAACTTGTCAGCCAAAACATATTAATATGCTCCATTGGTAAATTATTACACAGAATGTAGAAACAGTTTGGATTAAATATATGCAAACTTTTTTTCTTTTTTTT
>CABFOW010001407.1:85890-109763 GCA_902141385.1 Timema californicum | reverse complement strand
CACGAACAATTCATCAAGACCCCATATAATTAACTGTTTAATAGGGTATCACTATAGCTTAACTTGAACACGAACAATTCATCAAAACCCCATATAATTAACTGTTTAATAGGGTATCACTAAAGCTTAAATTGAGCACGAACAATTCATCACGACACCATATAATTAACTGTTTAATAGGGTATTACTATAGATTAAATTGAGCACGAACAATTCATCAAGTCCCTATATAATTGATTTACACCTTATTTAAAGGGATCAATATTAATTTCACATGGATACATTTTTTATGTTGAAGTTAATCTAACAGGGTATCTTCATAAAAGAAGGCAGACTGATTGTGTATTACTCTACCTTAATTCTAGGAAAAACACAGTGAAACCTCATCTAATAGTTTAACCTTTATTTAGTGGGAATAGATTCAATTTTTATAGTTCCCAGTAATTGAATTTGGGATCCTTATGAAATAAAGCAGGGTAATAATATCTGGCTTTAACTTTGTTTTAGGACAAACCCAACCTCATAACCCCCATCTAATGTACCCTTTATTTAATGAGAACAAACACAGTTTCTAAGTGAGTGCCCGCATTTTTATATGTCGGTGGTAATCAAACCCCGGACCCTTTTAAAAGAATGCAGATGTGCCACTAAATGAGATGATGTATTTTTCTTTACACGAACTGATGTACTTACAATAATATATATCCAAGCGTATGGTGAGTGGAGATGGTATCACAATAAAGCACTCAGGTTTGCAAGTAGTATTGCTCACCCATCTAGTCTGTAAACTGACGTGTTTTTTTGTGTGTGCCTTCTCTCTTGATTTAGTGACGTAGTGGGGATAATTCACTGTGGATGGAGAAATGGTCGCCGAGTTTCTTGAAACAATGGCCTTAATCCAAACTGCCCGCTTATTTCCA
The DNA here is from genome assembly GCA_902141385.1 of Timema californicum. NCBI lineage: Eukaryota > Metazoa > Arthropoda > Insecta > Phasmatodea > Timematidae > Timema > Timema californicum. The sequence continues at coordinate 108,843 of CABFOW010001407.1, read as the reverse complement.
TCTAAATATTAGAATAGCGCTTGCCAGGCTCCACTTGGTCAAACTGTGCCAAATATCATAATCCATAACATATTTATGCCCTAGAATTCAAATGATTAATTTTATTACAAAAACATTACTTGTAATTGACAATATTAATTAAACAAAATTGAGTCAACTTTCCAGACACTTCTTAAAAGTTTGGTTACAATAAAACAAATCATAAAATATAGATATATATCCTACTTTTTAAATTTATTTGTTATTCAGACCGTATCAGATTTTGGCGCCTTTTGTAATTTTTAGTTACTAGAAGACCGCAAAATTGAGTAGATACCCACACTTGTGTAAGGCGTCAATCTTGCAATATACTGAATTTCCAGTGACATAGAGGCTGAAGTTCGAATCTCGGTGGATGAATTACCACATATGCTTTACCTCTGCGATTTTTCTATCCCCACTTCACGTTACATCTGGTGCATTTTCTCAAACTACCTTTCTCATTCCTACACTAAAAATTAATTCATCTAATAACCTTAGTATTAAATCGTATAAGCAAAAAACACCTTGTTTTTAAACTTTTGTTCTACCTGTGCTTACGATTATTAATGTCATCAACACAATTGGCGTATATGGGTAGCTGACTAACCAAATGGTCCTTGGTTTGACCTATGATTCAGATTAAGGTGCTCTCCCTTGTAAGTGACCTCGGTCTAGCTAGATGCTTAGTGGTTGATTTTATAATTATAATAGTGTTTTTATGAAAACTGGCCCCATGTGCAAACAAGAGAAGCGCCCTTTTTACACGAAATGGAAAATAACGGAGAAAGTTGGGTGACCGTGTAACAGAAGGCGGAATATCCTTTAAGTGTGTTGTAAACCAAGTCATAGTTAATCCATACTTCAATAAGTCATATTACTGTAATAATGCTGGCTTTTCTTAGAAAGTTATTTAACAATCCATATATACCATTATTTATATAGGCATTATATACCAATAGATAACGAACGATCTCCTCTTAACGCTAATGTGGGTGCACTTCTTATAAACAATCTTCCACATCCTACGTATTAAATTGTTAATAACTGTGGTTTTAAAACGTAACGAGTCGTACCATGGGAAAAAATGACTAAAGTCAAACTAATTGATTGCTATTATTATTATTATTATTATTATTATTATTATTATTATTATTATTATTATTATTATTAGCACCGCGTCTTACTACCCGTTCGGGCTATGCGCACATACGCTAATGTGATATGGTAGGGTGAATATAAGATTAAATGGAAGACCTATAGTTTAACGTGTGATCCGAACCACGGTGGAGGCCTGGCATTCCACACATTCACAAGTTGTGATTAATACACGTCTTGTCAGAGGGGAAGGACGAGTTTGGTAGTTAGATAAATCTGTTCTGGGGCCGAGGATTGAATCCCGGACCCCCAGCACAGAAGTCTGACACCTTACTCCTACACCACCAGCGCACCCTTATTTTTTTTGTTCATGTCACTATTGCTTAGCATTATTATTAAATTACGTGAACAGAGGGTGGTCATTAAAGAATCAATATACGTTTGATAAGTTAATATATGATATAAGTTTTCGATCATGTAGTTTGTATGTCTAAGTTAGGTTGATTCAAAATAAATAATTTCTGATGAAATATATTTGCATAATAGATACATAAAACTCAACTAAAAGTGTAAATTATAATCCGTTTATTTCACGAAAACCCATGTTATGATAGACGTTCAACAATTATTTTAAAAACGTAATGCCAGTGCATTGCGTAAGCATTAATCACCAAACTTTTATTTTATATAAAGTAAGTCAATTATAGTCACGGTAAATGAATAAAAGAAAACGATTATATTGAACTATTGTTACTTTTGTTGTTTTGAGAAGTGTTAAGCACAAAAGTGGGACGGATAGTGAGCTGCAAATCTCACCCGCTTTGATGGCCGCACGGTCTAGGGCGCTACCCTCGTAACAGACTAGGCTGCCGATAACGGGGAGATCGTAGCTCGATCCCAGTCGGTTGTTCTAAATATAACTGCAACTCTCTTGTATCCCGATAAAACTATTTTTCCGACACAAATTAGTATGACGTGGTTAATTTGAATAAAATAATTCTATCATACGTATAATTAGTTACAAGATTTTAAACAATTGAATAGCCTATTCATGATGTTACTTTATGGGGAATTTAATTTGACGAATGAAAGCACGCTCTGATTTAACTAAGGTAAAACTTGGTAAAAATTGGCTTATCTTTCTTTTTCACATTTTGTAATTTAGTAATTTCAAAATATAAATTGGTTTATAGAATTTTTCAAATATATTTAGGAGTTAACCATATTTTGAAATAAAATAACACAGCAATTTGAAGGTCTGCAATGAGTTTCAAAACTACCAAATGCATTTTTTTATGGTCATGTCCTGTGAAGTTTCTCTGTGAATGATGCTCATCATCTATACTCCATTCACGGTAGGAATTACTCTCTGGAAGGTCTTTTTTCCTACCAATATTCTACTATATAATAGATTTCTGGTAGGGAAAAAGGCCTTTCAGAAAACAATTCCTACGGTGAACGGACTTTATATTATATATTAGCCCTTAACAACCAAGGCAATAGTTATCCAGTTTATCATAATCTAGAAATATGAAATATCCTAAAACATAAATCTTATTCAAACAATGAAACTGATTTCTACTTTGACATTATTTTGGTTTCCCCTAAGTAGATTCTTATCCATGCTGTTCATACTGGTTAGCGCAATAGTGAAGGGAAAACTTGTGTGCAAGCAAAGGCGCTCTGACGTTATCTATCGCGTGCACAGACGTTCTTCGGCGGATGCGGTATATCAGTACATTCCATTGTTCACACAACACCATCTTCGAGGAAATGAAGCAACAAATATATCAACACATTATATAATAACCTATCCTAAAGAGGTTTGTTTGGACATGCGACATTGAAATGGGGAAACAGCAAATTAACTTCTAATTTAAATTATGTTGCTTTGATAGCGGTAAAGATGAACTTGGAATATGGTATTTAATAAATATGTATAGTCAATTATAAATATATTAATATGTAATTAGTGTCATGCGCATGTATCTTTTCCCCGCCCCGTCTTATTACCTGATCGGGCTATCTACATATATTAAATACGCTAGTTGAATAGGGATGAAGAAGGTAAGTTTTGGAGGAAATTTACCTTCATTTGCATGGAGAGCGAGCTGAAAACAGTTTAAGAAAACTCATCCTTAACACACCCGAGTGTATTTCGAACGCCTAGTTGTAAAACGAAATCCACTCTTGAAAGTGACGTGCTAGGCCATTTCGCCACAGATGTAGGCGCATTTTTAAATTGGCTTGTATCCATGATATTTATTTCTACGGAAAAAAAAACCGACAGGGCTATGTGACGATAGTAAAATCTATTCAATAATTCAACTAAGAACCCGCCTCGGTGGCGTAGTTGGCTAACGCGCTTGTCGTGTTGAGCTCGTCTGCTGAGGACGGAGAGATCGAGGTTTGAATCTCGGTCGGGTTAACTGGGGGTGGTTTTTCCTAAATGGTTTTCCACTCTACCTCCACGCAAATGCGGGCTCACTTCCTCTAATTCAACCTTCCCTACCTTCCCAATTCCTAATCCATTAGAGTAACTAGTACTTAAAGCGTATAACCCGAACTGGTAGTAAGACGCGGTGCTAAATAAAAAAAATAAAATAAAAAAATCAACTAAGATTTAACGTTGTACATGTTTATTCCATAAATAGGCATTATGTTCTTTCTTCCCTTTATGTTATTGGACCGGTATATCCACATATTTGTGGTAGGGATAAGGAAGGTAACATATTTCTGAAGTAACACCATTTGAGTGGCTATAGAGTGCTAAGCCATTTAGAAAAATATCACATAATAGCGATTCGAACTCTGACTTCTCCACCACAGGCAAATAAGGTAAGACGATACTGATGCATATGTACGCGCGCCCACCATTACGGGCATTAAAATTTGAAATACTCAGACATACATCACAGATAATTTAGAAAATCACAAAACTTATACTCATTAATACATTACATACATTTTAAACAATATAGACTATATACTCATGGATACATAACATACAATTTATACAATCATATACTCATGGATACATAACATACAATTTATACAATCGTATACTCATGGATACATCACGTAATTTAGGTAGCCATTTACTCATGGATAAAACGCATACATAGAAGCTAAGATATTAATATACTCTATAATACAACACACGGAATTTAGAAATTCGTAAATTCGTAAATAGATCAAATACGCTATATCAATATACAATAAATACTATCATATAGTTATATATATGCTTATACACATAGTATATATAATCGAGATTTTTTTCCTCCGTAGTCAAAAGCAACCTTTTATCGATTGTTATTATGTTATTGAATGTACACTTTAATAATCAAACCGGAATTATTTCTTTATGCAAACTTTCCTATGTATATTTATTTCTTTCAACTATCATTACAAAATAATCTACAGCAGGCGCGTCGAGCTCGTTTGATCCTAAGCGTCACATTGAAGACTAAATATACTAAATGGTATGCATTTTTTTAAATATGGTAATTATATTAAATTTAAAAAAATTAACTTAGACTTGCTTCTGTGGTCGAGTGATCTAAGGCATCACCCTAACAATAGACGGGGTTGCCAATTATAAGGAATTTGGAATTCGAATTACGTTTGGGTGTACTGCAATTTTTTTACTTAATAGTTTTCTATTCTTTCTCCATGCAAATGTGGGTACATTTCTTCTAGATTTAACATTCCTCATCCCTAACACATTGGTGTACAGTACACATGCGTATTATCCAATCGGGTTGTAAGACACGGTGCAAAAAAACTTGTTACTTTTTTAATCACCATAATAAAAGGGCAGGCTTACGTTCCTAAGTTGAACAATAAGACAGCCTTGGTACTAATGTCGTTCTTTAAATTCTGTGCCGATGTCGATTTCATAATGGTTAGCAAATGTGTGCGTCCTTAAGCCGTGAACTTTCATTTTTTTGGTTGGTTCTTATTCATGTGAAAAATCACTTTTAATATCTATACATATGTGCTGCCAAATATTGCACACATAGGGTGTGCGCGAATTAAATGTATTTTTATCGAATAAATTATCAAAATTTGATACACTACTGACCTTTATATTTATTATATGTATGTGTTTTATATATGTTATATTTTAGTACATTATGTCAAATATCAAAATGTCATTTCTAGGACGTTTATTAATATAAGAATAGAGTTCACCCTGGATGTTGGTTGGCAATAAGCTCTGTGGACCGACCATAATCATGGATATGGCCACATATTTACATGTCTGGTATAAACTTAGAGATTTTTCAAGAGACAAAATACTCTGAATAAGTTGAACTATTTTTCTAGATTTTCTATTTTAAATCACATTTTTTTCCCCCATGCGATTTCATTGTTAAATTAACTAAAACGAAAAACTATAAAACTAATTGTAAGGTTTTAGCCAAACTTTACGGGGATCCATGACTTTAGCCTCTTGTTAGTTTTATATTTTTTAACGTAAGCAGTTAAATATTCATAATATTACTTTTCTTTAATTAGTGCTTATTTGTTGATAAATAATTTCGGAATGTTTTAGTTAAATCAAGTTTTCTCTCTCTCTCTCTTTTTTTTTGTCGTTACAATTTTAAAACATGCAATAAATGTTGTTAGAGTTCAATAGGCAGTTACATAATATTACTAATGAAGGGAATGATTTCAATTTCATATTCAAATATGAGATATAAACATTAATAAAAATTTTAATCTATTTGGTCATGAATTGGACATTAAAAAAAAATCATGTTTTGCAAATCAAGACAGCTTAATAGCTTAATACATATGCTTCACCAAACATTCATATAATTAGATAAAATAAGAATGGATAAAAATTATACATTTTACTAAAGGGTATTTAATTATATGGCAGGTAAAAATAAATATAAAGTCAGGCAAACTTTAAGTATATTAGAGATATTCTAAAATGATATTTTGAAAAGTGTGTCATTATTAATAAAGGAAATGGTTTCAATTGATTTAATTGCTGTCAAGATTTTAAGTGAAATCTAATATAAATACATTTTGTACAATTTATTTAATGTAAAATACAATACAAAATATGTTATACAACTTATCATTACTAATTTTAAACTAGTTTTACAAAATAAATTTTAAAACTAGTAAAATGTATGATGTTATAATATTTTAAATGTTGTGTTCTATGTGCTGACAAATTTAATCAATAAAATAATTTCTATATAAAGATTAAAGTAATTTTTTAAAACTTACTAAAAAATTCGATTGGAAATATTTAGCGTAGAATGACAATAAAAATAAGAAAAATGTTTACATGTTAAATTTGTTTTAAGTTATATATTAAAATTAAATTAGTTGTTACATGAATTATATATTAAATTGACGTGTACATTCATAAATAAACCATATACTTAGTTTGTGTTGTTCCCGTTCTCCTTTAGGTACTATAAACACATTCATGCGTATAGCCTGAATATGTAATAAGACACAGTGTTAAAAAATTAACAAATCACACATCTAACACTTTTATACTTTATTATATATTCAAAACCAATTAAAATCAGTATTGATACGTTGTATAACATTTATTTATATTAAACCTCATATAGAATTTATGTTACAGCTCTGTGTATAGCTAATTTTAATTATTTTCTTGTAACTAATTAATGGCAATAATTTCCTTTTATATTATTATAAAAATCTCCAACGCTTATCCAGTTTTATAAGAAAGCTATTAAAATAGAAAATTGTATGCTGAAACATCATTGTGTATTTAAGTATTATCTTCTATATTTACAAAAAATAATTTTGTCTGAACTTATAACAAAACAATTTCATCATCCTCAGACTATTCTACTATGTATCTATTAATTATACCTAATATTACTCGAACACACATACTATTTATATTTGGAGAATATTTGAATGGTTTTTACAATTAATTATTTTGTTATAATACATCGATTATTTTTCTATATTGACTTTGTTACAATTTTAAGGATTTTTACACAATTTTTCTTTTATAAAAATACATTATTTTAAAATATCAAAAGAGTGACTTTATTCTGTCTGCTCTGTAAACAGAATCGTACTATACATTTTAAATATTATTATAATTTTTTTTGTCTTACCTTGACCAAAGTCAAAGACTGCATCGGCGTCAAAACTCTCTGATATTGTGGAGAGATTTCAACTCTTGTATTCAACTTTTATTTTAGTTAAGTTAGTTTTTTAATATTATTATCCAAATCACGTTTACTTTATACCATTTCATAATATATCCTGCAGCTATAATCATTTTGTAACAACTTCTGCTAAAGAATAGTTATGACTATATTAATTACTCATGAAGAAACAGATACAATTTTCGTTGATGGTAAGAAAATTATTCAAACATATTTAGGTTTAAGTTTTTTTTCTTTTTCATATCATTCTTGTCAAACCAAACATAAACCACGCATCGTTGGGCAAGTGCCCTAGGGAATTAGCTCTGCTTTTTTATTGTTTGCTTTTGACAGTGAATATAGGATTTGGATCCCGACTAGGTGTATGGAGTTTTTTTTTGCTCTCCCTACACACAAATACATTTGTATTTCCTCTAAATTCTACCTTCCTCATTCTTATCCCATTATCCTATTCGATACTTAAATTAATTGGGGCTGAGATTTGGACTTAACTTTTCCGTTACCAGAAATCCAATCAATATTGACACCTTAAACTATGTGCCCACCTGTACAGTTAATGTATATCATTACCTATTCGTTACTGATTATTATCTCTCATAAAATAGTATGATATATGATCCCAAACTAAATTGCGGTCAACATGATAAAACACGCTACTAGGGTCACGCAGACTAAGGCGATAAACTCATATATTCTGGTATGCCAGTGACGGTAAGGTTGGGGTTCAAATTTCAGTTTTTTTCTACATAATTAGTTTCACTCTTTCTCCAAGCAAAGGGTAAATACATTTCCTTTAAATTATTTGTTACTCCTACGACATTTGTGTACATAGATAGATACAAGCAGTAAGAATTAGTGCACAGCTATTTTTATAATATTCACTTAATTGTGTTTATCTTTCACTCTAATTTCTTTGGTTTTACAAACATTCTACCATGCAAGTTTTATTTCACAATTTTAACAAGTGTATAATTATAAGCTATAAATAGTGATTCACTGGTTTCAAATCATCACCGTTCACGATTTATAAACCACTTGGTAGCCTTTCCTTACTTCTAAAGGTAGTACATTAAGGGCCGGTCATAAGACTCATAGATAAATATTAATCTGGCCTATAAATATGGTTATCTATTCGATAAGTTAAAAGTGCGTCTTATGACTGGCAGATAGCATATATCTGCCAGATACAACGTATTTATCTATCACATTTTATAGTGAGGTTTAAGTACCTTATAACTTTAATCTGGAAGTTAAAATTGGCGTTGCCATAGTGACGCATTGTTTTTCATGAGGTTTCACCAATCAGAATCTGTTTTTAAGTTAAGATCTTGTTCACGTGTTTAGTAGGCACAGACCCAGGTTCTAACTATATATAAAGCTAAAACTTTTAATTTACACTTTTATAAAAAAAATTACATGCTATTTGTAGAGTTATAGTTATATAAGAACAAATTATTTAAATGTGAGTACAGTAAATTAAATTTTGTAGACGTTGTACCAAACTATTGACAATTTGGCAGACGCCGAAATTAGTACTTGCAAGACAACCTAGCTTCTGCGCCCACGTGATGTCATCTGTTTCCTCGCACTCGTTTAACAGCCATTATTTAACAAATGTTGACCGCTATAGCCACTAGCCAGTTTGTAGCGGTAGTAGCAGGGTTCATACGCATGTGAGCACCATTAAAACAGTACCAACCTTGCGTTTTTTGCATAAAAGTTTATTTATCCTAAAGATAGCTATCTGGCAGATAAATTCATTTCATAATACGCGTAAAATATTAAAATGGCTGATAACATATATCTGGTCGCTAACTTTAAACCTCCTGAAAGCGATATTTATTCGGTATTCATAAAACCAGCCCTTAGTTAAACTTTGTCATAATTAATACACTATCATTTATTTATTTCGTCGTCTTGCTTGATTTTTTTGTCCATTTCAATTTAATCATATCGGCAGCCTTTTCCGCGATCATAATAACAGGAGCATTCGTGTTCCCACTGACAATATACGGCATTATAGAGGCATCCACCACTCGGAGGTTCATAATTCCGTAAACTTGTAGTTCAGGATCAACTACCGCATTGCGGTCAGTTCTGGGCCCCATCTTACATGTTCCTGCTGGATGGTAAATGGTTTGCGTGTATTGCCGTATAACACATCGCCAATAAGGAAACGATCCAAACTGTAAAGCTGCGCAACTTGGCAGAGGGGTAGAGTTTAATGTATAGCCTAGATCACGTAAGACTTTAGTCTGAGACAGTTGTACACCGAGCAATAAGCCTTCAATGAGAATCTCCATATCAAGTCTGTCTGAGAAATAGTTAGGGTGAATGTGTGGTCTGGTGAAAGGATCTGTGGAGTTGATAATGAGGATTCCTCGACTTCTTGGTCGAAGTACGGTCGGTCTAACGATAATTTGATTGTAGTATGAATTGGCTTCAATGCTTCTTGTAGTACAGTTAATTACTTGTTCAGGAACTGCCTTTGTTATATTTTTGTCAAAATAATTAATGTATTTCGTCTTACATGGTATGTTTGTAGTTGTTATATTATTTATAGGTGAATAAGTGCTACTTGGAAATTTCTCTTTTGATTTTGCGTATTTTGTATTTCCTTTATTTACAACTACTTGGTTTTTGTTTGCGGTGTTTCTTTTTTTAATTTTATTTGCTAATTTCTCGCCACCTTTTAATCTTACCTTTTTTGTATAATGTTCTTGGATTTCGTTTTTAATATGTTTAGTAATTATTATGTTATTCTTAGTAAAGTTTGTTTTTAATAAACCATTTAGCTTGATACTATTAATTATCGTATGATTAATGTTTTGTTGATTTATTGTACTATTAGTATATGTATTTTTACTTGTACTATTAGGGTTTTTTGATTTAGGTCTTGAATCATTTTTATTTTTACTGCCTGTGGTGTTGGAAGGGACTACCATAGAATCAAAAAAGAACTGAATATCAGGATAGTCGTCCATTACTCTTGCATATTGTGACTTTGCATATGCTACTACTTGTAAAACACCAGTGGCAGTCAACGGGCCTTTACTTTCTTGGAAATACTTATCTAGATCTCCAAGTCTCTTATCTAGTGTTTGGGGTACCTGAGTTGTTTTGTTGCTGAGCATGAAATGAACACCGGACGAGCTAACGTGGTCTTGTAGGTTGTAGCCCACACTTAAATCCTGTATGACGGGAATTCTTAAAGGCTGTAGGTACTCTGTGGGTCCAACGCCAGACAGCATAAGAAGGTGTGGTGAGCCTAGAGCTCCAGCGCTAAGAATAACCTCCTTGTTAACATATATTTGGAAATACTCTTTCTTGTTATCGTTCAGGACGTACTCAACGCCTTGTGTACGTTTTGTTTTTGTATCAATCAGAATTCTTGTCACTTGAGCGTGAGTGATTACCTTTAAATTAGGACGTGAATCTCTTACAGGTTTGAGAAACGCTGAATTGGTGCTCTGACGCTCCCCTTTAAAAGAAGTAGTTTGAGCCCTCATCACCCCTTCTTGTTTTTCTGCGTTGAAATCTACCTCCTTGTATCCCAACTCCTTGAAAGCTTCTATGAGTGCCCTCACGTTCACATCTTGGTACGGAAATCTTTCCACGCTTTGATAGCCACCAACACCGTGGTATTTAGGGTCAGCTAGAAAATGATCTCTGTTGTCTTCAGATTTCATAAAATATTTAAGAACGTCTTTATAACCCCAGCCTTTGTTACCAAGTTTCTCCCAGAAATCATAATCCCGTCGATTACCTCTAACGTATAACATACCATTCAGGACACTGGATCCTCCAAGGACTTTGCCTCTGGGCCAAGCGCATCCTGTACCCGCGCATGATTTCAAATCCGGCTGAGTTTGGTAAGCCCAATCTAGTTTTGAGGTGTTGCCTTGAAGAAAGGGCATAAATGCAGGAACATCAGCCAATTCTGGTTCCTCTCCCCCGGCTTCAAGTAGTACAACCTTCCACGATGGCTCCTCCGAGAGCCTGTTGGCAAGCACGCATCCGGCAGAGCCCCCACCCACAATTATGAAATCATACTTATCAATTTCATTTGACGTATTTTTGGAAACTTGCATTATAGTTCTGGTATTAATAATAGTACTTATGATGGACATGAAAACTGCTGCAAGATTGCCTCGTTCCATGTTGCAGGCCATACTTATAGTATCTGACACACTTATGTTTCCAGGTGTGGAGGCCATGGTAAGCCATGAATCTGGAACCAGAACAAAATGTGGTTTAATATTAGGAGAAACACTTAAATTTGGCACAGACTTTAGGAAATAAAATCCTAGGCTAATTTCTACAGTAAAATAATTTGACCCATCAACCCTTTCTGAATTGAAGAAAAACTTTTTTTTTGTAGCTTTTAAACATAAAATTGAAATTATTCACACAAAAATAACCTACGGCTACACACTTTTTTTGGGGGGTCTAAGTGATTTTTCAATCGATTTCAGACATTATTACGTCACCATTATTTATTGTTATTAATTACGTTCATCCAGGCATTTTAAAGGAATACAATATACTATTATTCACTAGATAAAAAGCAGTATAGTATTTTACCATTTACTATTGCCATGCAATAACTACATTAAATTTTGAATAAGAAAGTTAAAAAATTACATGCCTCAAACTTTAAAATACGTACTCAAATATTAAAGTTTCTCTTAGTAAAATGTCAATACGATTTGACTTGGGAACAAATAAATTAGCAAAGGTTAACTATATAGGCTTTTACAGGAAACAAATAAATAGGCAAAGTTAACTACATAGAATTTTTTATGTTCAATAAATAGTTATAAATAAAGGCTTGAACACCGCTTTGCAATACATTCTTAGCATATTATAAAACTTTTTTTATTGTGATAGGGGATGGCGTTTGATCTTTACTAGTTCATAAATAAACACCCTAAAAAAATACTATTAAATAGTCAAATATGCAAGAATTATGAAATATATATATTCATAGTCTACCATTTTAACTAAATCCACTCAAACCATTTATTAATATATATATATATGTGTGTGTGTTGATATGGTAATCCCTTTTCACATACTTCATTATACTTTATTCTTATTTCAAATTGTAGACCTATAGTGTAGTGTGTATATAGTTAGTTTACTATTTTAACGATTAACATTATTACTAATGATTTCTAATATCATGGTTTACGCGTAAGAAGAATGTTTTTGGGGAAATATACCTTAGTAGATAGGACGTAAACCCTTTTCCATGTAAAAAATAAAAGTAGTAATTCTGATCAGAATTTGAACCAAAGGGTCTATACTTGAAGTACATTTTAATTTATCAATTAGTGTGTCTGGCTAGTAAGCACGGGTTCCAGGGTTTGATTTCCGGCATTGCGAAAAAAACTATCATTGTTGAAATATACGTTTTCCCTTTTACAATGAAAAATTGACGGTTGGGGGCTGGGTGCTATGTATGGTTTGGACTTATAAGTTAGTATACAAGTCGTGTTCTGATATAATCAATTGTTTCAGAACGTGCACGTTAATACCTCAAATGAAAAAAAAAAACAATGGTTTTAATCCCTCTGATAGAGGTATTTGTACGCCAAATTTAATTAATAAATTATTTACTAACCCTTTTAAATTTTTATTTAAAAATGTATCAACTCACTTTCAAGGTATTTTATAGGACTAATTCATGAAGTTAGTTTATTTTATTTCCATAAATGTAAGGTGTGCCTAACTTAAACAGTTATTGTTGTAAGCGTGAGAGACATATCTTGAATATATTTCCTTTGTTATCACTCAAATACGAGTATTTTAGTGTTCTTAAACTCTATATTGGCTGCGTTAACATATATACAACATATAATATTAATCATATTCTGAAAATTGAAAAATGACACCTGGACACGGGAATCGAACCCTGGACCGTGTCCAGGTGTCATTTTTCAATTTTCAGAATATGATATCTATAAGGTGAATTCCTCACTAAAATGCATCAACAATAGTTTCGGCTATTGGTTTCATTAATATAATATTAAATTTAATTTTTGATTCTGAATGTCACGTTAAATACTGAGTAATGAATTGTCTCAAAATTGTATTCGGTAAGTCAGCGGGAAGAGGATTGCTTCCCTAAACAAAGGGTACAAGTTTGATTCCCCTGTCTTAATGTAGCATATTTTAAATCAGATATGGTGTTACCAGATTAGACATTCAAAATTTGAGAAATGGTAAAGAATCGTTAATGTTACTCAAAATATACTTTGGATATTTGCTCTTTTTAGCGTTCTTTTCAAGCAAACAGCATACATGATATAAAAACACATATTTGTTCATAATAAGTTAAATAACACTAAAAATATAATGTTTATAAAAAAAACTGAAATACAAACTGTACATTATTAAATTTTCATTAAAATAGCCCAGTATGGTTCCTATTTTTAGCTTGGTTTATAAGGAATCTGGTACTAATTATTCAATGACATCTGTGAAAGCCGTCGAAAACCCACGTAATTATGTGGCTAAAACACGAAATAAATTAAAAACTATTATCTTGAAAAATTACTTAGAAAGATGTGCACCATTCAATTTCCTTTAAGTTTTTATTTTTAACTAAAGCTGTTTGTTGACTACTTTATCAGTTATTCACAGTAAAATATGTCAATCAACCACTGTTTCTGTCATTTGTAGGTTTAATTCTTATTTCCGGGCTGGAGGCCATCATTTTGAACTAGATAAATAAACAAACTAATAATAAATTAAATGTTTTAATACCTATATATTGAATTGTTTAGTTTTTTGCTATTTCTCCAAAAGGAAGCAAAAATGAATTAATCCGAATTAATCTTCAAAGGACATTTATAGTTAGTTTTTCAATCTACTACTACATCACAAAGTTTGTTTAGTCTGGAAACACCCAGCATAATACTAAATTTGTGTACATTATAGTTTACAGACATCTATCTTGTTTATCGAAACAATTAAAATTGTAAGTTTATCCATTCACTTTCACATAATCGTTAGACTATGCAGATGATCAAACCATTCATAATAATCATTGGATTGTCTTTCCCATTGAAGTTTTCATCCATTCTCCAATCTAATTCGAGTAAAACCAACATACATTACATTTCTTAGAACAATTAGGTTGCAATTTCTCTCAAGTGTACTTACCTTATTTCTACCCACATAACGTCGATTTAAAAGGAGTAAAGCCCAGGTGGGTTGTAAGACACGTAGGGAATATCTCTGTTCTCGTTTGAAAGTTCCATTCTAGGTTTTTATAAAACTTGAAGATGAAATTCCTAAGCATTAGTTCTTCAAAATTGCATAGGAATATACAAATCTTGATAACTTTTAAAATAAACCTTATTCCATTTTAACGCGTTCGAGGTGAAAGAAATTCACACATTAATAAAACTTTTTTATGATCTAATGTTTGTCTATTTTAAGACAAAGTTTCATATTTCAATTGGTCATCTGATATTAGTTTTCTCTTTTTAGTCATACTTTAACTGAATACTATAGTAAACTATATTTATCTCACCTGACACATAAATTTGTCCACGACCGGTAGATTTATTTTAGCTAATTTACGTGCACTTTCTTTACCGGTTGATTAAATCAGCACCCGAGAATTTCTATGGGTGAGGGCAAATGGGCTTATCACTTTAGCCGAGAAAGGTATTTTTGAATACCTTCCAGGGTTTTTTACAATTGACATTGAACTGATGGTTTTACTTCACCACCTTAAGAAAATTTCATACGGATTTTTATAGCTCAAGAAAAATCCGTCGACCCAGCCTTGGCTCGGAGCCCACGAACATCGGGCCCTGAGGCGAACGTCCGGAAGATAACAATGAAATATGTCTGACTGTAAAATTAGTATCCTAGTATGTCAAATATTGGCTTACGGAGGATATATATTAGTTGAATTCAAACGGGAATTTGTTATTCTTCTTATCAACAATCCAAAGAGACATTTAATCGAATTATTTACATTGTGGTAATTATTATTGGCTGAGATTTGAACCTCACCGTCATCGGTGACTAGGTATATTGTGAGTCTAACACACTAGACCGTTCAACCGCTCTGAATCAAATGGGTATAGTAATGGAAATAATAGTTTCCCAAACTCTGTAATGTTCTTATGGGAAATATAAAAATCAATGGCTCTCCCAGGAAAAAGTTAGTGCCCAATTTAATACTTTAACTTAACGTATTGCTTAGCAAGTCTGATTAATTTTTAAAAAAAATCTCTTATACAGAGAAATTATTGTAATCTAAAACGTCTTAAACCTGGAGATTATGATTGATATTGATTATAATCGCTGACAAGACGTGTATTAATCACAACTTGTGAATGTGGGGAATGCCAGGCCTCCACCGTGGTTTCGGATTCCACGTTAAACTGTAGGTCCTCCATTTCATCTCACAATAACCCTACCATTACACATTAGCGTAAGTGCGTATAACATGAACGGGTAGTAAGACGTGCTAATAATAATAATAATAATAATTATAATCGCCTTCCAAATTAAAATAGTGGTCTTTAAAATTATGTTTGTCGATATCAGAAGCTGAAGCTTTCGCTCAAACTTGGTATATAAATGTTATATATGTTGATAATTTGGTGCTATTTTGAGGTTTTAATTTTATTTCAATAATGGGTTGTGACTAGTTTAAAAAAAAGTGGATTTTGTCCAAAATGGGTGCCTGAGGACTGTTTTGTGAGCCAACTACTACCAACTGTATTTGGGAGGAATATTCATTTAAGGGTAACTTAAAGATGACTTTTTGTAATTTATTCAAACTATAATAGTCGAAATATTAGAAAGAATGTGTGATTGTGTTGTAACTTATATTGTATTTTGAGAAGGTATTTAAAAATGAGGTTCAAATGATACGTTCATTTACCACAACTATGAATTATGAACAGGGTTTCCACGCACCTGAACTATCTGGAAAAGCACAGGATTTTTTATTTGTGCCTGAAAAAAAAAACAGGGT
Source organism: Timema californicum (assembly GCA_902141385.1). Taxonomy (NCBI): domain Eukaryota; kingdom Metazoa; phylum Arthropoda; class Insecta; order Phasmatodea; family Timematidae; genus Timema; species Timema californicum. The sequence goes on along the minus strand of CABFOW010001407.1, from coordinate 92,538 downwards.
AAATACAGGGAATTTAACAAAAAGTACTGGGATATTTGGGACATTGAACTGGAAGCCTTAAACGGTAGACATTTGCGTAGAAGAAAAAGCGAACATAAAAACCTAGCATGCCGATTTGAACACAATCCTCCTTAAAACACTGGATTGAGTAATGACTACATCTATATCTCTATCGGTGACCTGGTGGTCAAGGGGTAAAGTGCCGGACTTCTGTGCTAGAGGTCCGGGGTTCAATTCTCGGTCCCAATACAGATCTATCTGATTGCCAAACCCTTCCTTAACCTCTGAAAATACGTGTATTAATCAAAACTTGTGAATAAGTGGAATGCCAGGCCTCCGCCTGTGGTTCGGATTCCACGTTAAGCTATAGGTCCTCCATTTCATCTCACAATCACCCTACCATTACACATTATCGTAAGTGCGTTTAAACCGAATGGCTAGTAAGACACGCTGCTAATGATAATAGTATATTTCTATCAAGGTAAAAAATAAATAATCTTAACACCACTCTAATGATGTCATTTAATAAATTATATTGATATATAATATTTTTAAAGTCTGAGAAAATGGGAACTCCCTTTGGAAAACACAGAGAATGTTTTATTAATACAAATATCTATCTGATTACCAAACCCTTCCTTCACCTCTGACAAGACATCTTGTGAATATGAGGAATGCCAGGCCTCCACCGTGGTTCGGATTCCACGTTAAACTGTAGGTCCTTCATTTCATCTCACAATCACCCTACCATTACACATTATCGTAAGTGCGTATAACCCGAACGGGTAGTAAGACGTGGTGCTAATAATAATAATAATAATAATAATAATAATAATAATTTTATTAATACAATAGTATCAACCCTGACGCAAACTCCTTATATCTGGCATCATGGATCGTGGTGTGAAAATATTATGTCCTATAGAGCAAAGCGTCTTTCTATTTGTTTGGCCTAAAATTCCAATTAATTATCTAAAACGTCATAATAAGAAGGGAAATCTTTTAAAATAAATTCATCAATATTATCTTGGATTTGGAATGGACAATTTATAGACGTGAATTAAACATCACCCGCAACGTTGGGCATGTGGACACGTACGAAACTCTCGTTTAGTTCTATCTTGTCTAGTCATTCTGGTGAATTGTGGTCGGGACTCGAATCCTATCCGGGTGTAATTGGGTAGTTCTTCCCATGAACTGTTTCCCAAATTCCTTTCTCGCAAATTTGGCAACTTTTTCTATAAACTATAAATCTTTCCATTAATGTAAATCCACGGATATATAGATAGGATAGTAAGATGCAGTGCACAAAATAACCATACCAATGTATTCAAATGTAATTGAATCCCGGCCTCTGGCCAAATATTAGTATCAAGATTTTTATAATGAAGTATTTGTATAACCTCATTTTAAAAATAAAATAAAAATAAGTAATGAGGCTGTGTGACACCTTTTAGTCCATTGCAGACAAACATATATATAATATAAAATGAATTGTATTGTTCAAATTTAATTACTTATTTGATTTAATTTTATTTTAAAATATTTACAGGATTAGTATTACGTTATTTAACAATGTCAACGTTACATAGACTATTAAAAAGGGAAGTCCTCATATGAACCGTGATCTTACCGTCATTAGTATGAGCGTCTTCACGTGACTCGTAAGTTGGCGTCAGTAATTGAATTGGCCTCCATCAAGTTGCAAATATCTCTATTGTGGCTGCACACTCTTCCATAGTCCTTCTCTCAATGGTGGTGTTCGTTTAGCATACCTCTCTGGTGGTGGAACTGTTTGTATTCTTGCCTCGCCCGAACCTCAACTGCGTCAACTAGCCAACTTTCCCTGGTAACACGGTGATATTACTGCATGGTCTATTACTCTTGGTATTCCTTATTTATTTCAGATACAAGTTTTTATCAACATTATAGTCGTTGTTACTGCCGGTTTCTTATTTCTAAAATAAATTGTAATATCTTACTTCAGCTTAAGATAACCGCAAACCTAATTAGTTTTTTTTATTGAAAATAGTATATTTAAATAAATACATTTTTTTTTTCGAATTGTTTTGGTGATATTACATTTCACGACCCGATTCAAGAGCTATGGAAACGGTCCGTTGATTGCGAATAATTTCTGTGTGTCAGTATGCACATACTGTTTGCCCATAAAGTATTGAGTCCCTCCACCGTGGTACACCATTTGTATTAATACTATTGTATAAAAACAAGCGTATTATTTTTGTTATGAAACTTTACTAGTTCTAAACACCACTTCGGGTCGTAAAATTCTTGCAGTTTTGCAGTCTAATCGTAATATTTTTATATCCGTTTTTCGTATCAATTTGGAATAGCTTTAATCACGAATACAGTATTTAAAAAAATGGCGTTTTTAATATATATACGACAATTTTGTCACATTAATATTGACTTCCCGCATTAAACATAGAATGATTTGAAAATTACCGTAACTTACAAAAAGATATTTGAGTTTATTAAATGTTTATTTTAATTATATGAATGAGGAATTAAGGTCTTCTTTCAAACCTATGGTTAGTAAATATATTATTTAATACATATGGTATTTTCGGTTTAGTTATTTAACAATCCTGATAATACTGGGGAAAGTAATTATTACACTGTATTTACATATATTTATGGCTTTGAAGGTAATTACATTAATTATTATTGACTGTAAATAATTAACAGCTTAATCAAAAAGCTATGGATAAGAAAGGTAGAACTTAAAATAAAAGCTAATATTTAAATAATTAAATATTATTAAACATTCTTTACATATGAAAATAGTATTTAAATTTTACTCCGGTGAAATTTTGTTGTACATTCTGTATGGGGGCAACGTTTGCAACACTTTTACCAAAATACCTCAAATTTATTCGAAAGTATTTTTAAAATATATACAGTACGTAAAGGTTTGCCACATTGTATTATACTGTACTCAAAATTTCAAAATTATCCGTTAAATAAATAAATAAAGGACAAAATTATTGTTTATATAAAATAAAACAAAATATAAGCAATAAAGTTAATAATAGCATCACTTAAAGGCTTATTACTTATATATATATATATATATATTAGTATAGATTTGTGGCAGGGCATTTATCTTACATTATAATTCTATACTTTATTTTACCAAGTTATTAACTTGTTCTCATTTGTTTGATTTTAATTGTTAATCGGGTTGGTCAAAGTCAGTGTACAAATATTTGTTTTTGGTTACTGTGAATAATTTGAATTGTTTCCGCCATAATTAAGATGTATTTGGTATGGTTGGATTCAAAAGTTTGCAGGTTCCTTTATTTGAGGTCATAGTATGTTGAGAATTTTATTTTAGGGGATCCTTTTTCTATTTTTATAAATATATTAATACTACGTTTCTTACTTACTCTCTGACCTTAGGAACACAAACGTTCATTGCCACACTTACAGAAGAACTCCACCTATTTATCCGTATTTTGAGATAGTTCTATCCAGTCCACTTCATTACACATGATCCCTTTCAGGTCTAATCTAATGCCATCCTCCGATTTTAATCTAGTTTTTCCCACTGGCATATTCTCATTAAGCTTCTCGGTCAATACCTTGAACGCAGTTCTAGTTTATTTTATTTTCGCTGCATTTTATGCCCACAGTAGCCTGCGAAATTGGACTACCTTAATCTTGTTTGGGGATGAGTACAGGAAATGTAACACCATCATTATGTAACTTCCACCACTCTGCCTTATATTTATCTCCCTTTTTGGAACGAATATTCTCCTAAGTTCTTTATTTTCAAACAACTAAAATCTATTTTTATCATGTAGCATAAGAGACCATGTTTCACAACCATAAAGAATAACCAGTATCTTTATTTTACATTTTAAGTGTTACATTTCTTTAAGACAAGCTATATGTTCTGAAACGTGTCTAATGTACTTGTAGGAAAATAAAGTTGTAATGTACACTTAGAGCGCTATTTTTTTTTAATATGTATTTATTTCGATGTCTGGCGTCTTAAACTTTGTTGTCAATGGTTAATCGTTATGTTCTATTGAATATATTATTGATCTGTTTTATAATTAACTATGATAACAATTCTGTTCACGGGTTTGAATATACTTCACTAAGGGATTTAGCCAACCTTGCACCTGATTCGAAAAATGTCACCTCCAAATATTTATCAATTGACCTTATTCATATAGATCAAACAACTTGAATATCTGTAGCAAACAGCAAAGATGCATAACAACAAAGTAATCAGATACACCAGTGAATATAATCTAATTTTTTTTTTCTGGATATTAAAAAGACATGCCTTGAGAAATTACAAAAATCCGTTTTTAAAATAAATATTTTTCAGTTTCAACAGGTGGTCCGAATAGTAACCACACTGGAAATATGAATTATTATTTCAAACACTATATGCTTTTTTTTATAGGTATAGCATTGAAACGTAATCCTATGTCCTCAAAAAGGATCCAAATTATAAGTCTCTTCAGGAACTATTTCTAATCTCTCACTTATATAAATAGGTTTGTTTGGGAGTTTGTTGATTTGTATATCTCGGTAAACTAGAAAAAAAAAGCTAAACTAATTTATACAGGATTTTAACTTAAGTGTACTCTATACACACAGGATTAACACAGACTTATATTTGGTTTTGTTTGATCCCAATAAAATGATAGTTTTTCATAAACTATGTCTTAATTCACAATATTAATGTTAATTTTCTTATGAGTATAATGTACCATTGAAAATAGCGCTTATTGGTTTTTTGTCTAAGTACATTTCCAAATCATATGCAAATACAAAGATTAACTATGAAATAAGCGTATAAACCGAAAGGGTAATAAGACGAGGTGCTAAATAAAAAAATAAATAAAAAAATATGGGATACATTTCACTACTATATCAAAGGTTAAATTATGGAATTGTTTATCGTTTCGTATTCTCATAAGTAGGTAAATATTGTTTTATTGAAAAACCTCATATATGTTATGTTCCATATCATTATTGGGTTTGGTCTTACTTTTGTATAAATAAATATTCTGAAAAATAAAATAATTATTATATTTAAATACAGCTTTAACTACAGAATATCAAAGAAAATAACCACAAAAATAAAATAGAATGTATAATTGTATGTAAACGCCGTAACGCTGTCAAGAATAAAAAGAAACTTTGCACAAGTACTTAGCGATCACAAGAACGTGTGCACTTTGGGCCCTTTTAATTACTTTTAATTATTATGAGACACTAAAGCCTTAGGCTGCCTTGCTGGCAACGTAACCTCAGAGTACGAAATTAAGCGTTTATTTACTACACATAATTTTGTGAACCAAAGAATTTCGAACTCCTTACCATCACTTCAGCTAACTTAAAAACCAAGAAAAAAAAGCATATATTTACGTGCCTAAGGAAATATTGGGGTGTGTATCTCAGGCGTATTATCCTTACCCTTGCTTTATATTTAGAGTTTGACACCTTAAATCACGTGACTAGTTATGATTATAGCTATAAAACAAAACAAATCATGGAAAGGCAAAGCTAAGCGTATTATGTACTTAGGAAAACCTCCGAATTTTTACACAGGTAATTTTTTAATTTTCACATATTTTTGCTTTACAAATGAGTATCTTGAATACTAAGAAAAAACTCATGAGGGAACTTATAATAGCTCTGCGTACTCAGAGAAACCTATAAATGTAGTGGACTCGGTTGTAGTGAACTTCTGGTTATAATGAACCTATTTGATTTGTTCCGATCCAGATACATTTTGGTAAGTTTTAAAATTTTAGTTTATAAAGAACCGTCATCTTCGAATTTAATGAATCTAAATATTGAATATTCAAGATTTTTTCCATTCTAACAATGTAATTCTTTGGGGAAAAAACAACACTTTTGTTGTTGTTGAAACTTAAGGCTGTTAGATTAGGAGGGCGTTTTATGCGTTTGGAAATCCCGCATTTTTGAAGAAGTTTTATATTTTTAAATATGTTTTTAATCAAACTGTAGGCAAAAGTTATCAACATGTCCCTATCTAGCTATAAAGTTTAAATTTAAAGTTTACATTTTTTGGAAAAAATTAAACTATGGTTTACGCCAATATTAGTACTTCTGAGATTAAAGTAAAACGTTAGAGACTTAGAACTAGCCTATCTATATCAAGTAAAGTCATGTTTCGATAGGTTTACAACAGAACAATTTGGGGATTGTTTTTTAATGTTTTTTTGCAAGTTACCAGACTTTTTTTAAACTTTAAATTTAAAGTTGAAACTCTTTAAATGGTCAAAACTTAAGCCTAAATGTTTTTGAAAATCATTTTAAGAAATATCAAACCACTTTGTAAGTAATACCGAATTTCGAAACAGCTGCAACGCTTTCAGTGCTCCCCCCATGTAACACCCTTAAATCACAAATAAATCTATTCCCAAGTTTAAATTTTAATGGCCCATAGAGTAACTGAAAGTATAGAATGGAAAGGAGCCATAAGTCTAAGTGCGAACAGCTAGTGATTTATACCCTCTAGAATTAAGTTCTATTTGGTGGGTTCTGTGCTGGCGGCCGGGGTTCAATCCTCGGTCCCGGCACATATTTATCTGATTACCAAACCCTTCCTTCACCTCTGACAAGACATCTTGTGAA
>CABFOW010001407.1:49232-85781 GCA_902141385.1 Timema californicum | reverse complement strand
CATTTCATCTCACAATCACCCTACCAGTACACATTCGCGTAATTGCGTATAACCTGAACGGGTAGTAAGACGCGGTGCTAATAATAATAATATCTGGTGGTTACAGTAAGTAAAGACAGACTGGCTTATTCACTGTATGCTATACCTTTTGCTGACATGGCATGAAGGAATGTTTTATGCTTCACTATACAGATCTGCTTCCGACATGCAGATTTAGCAACTTGGTGCGTGAGGTTTGCCATTTAAGGAACTTCTACAATTCGTCGACTACAATTCCTTTTTAATTAAAGACTTTATTTATATTGGCTATAAAGTTATAACAAATTGAATATCATTAGATCAAGCCACAGTTGAGGCCAGAAATGTTTGTTCTAGCACGGAAACAAAAGAGGGCGGCGATAACTGATACGAGAGTGAAACCATTTCTGTACGTGAATCTCAGGATACTTTTCAAGATTCGAAAGTAGCTTCTCCTTGTGCTTACATCAAAATCAACTTCGGCTGGTTTCCAAGTGCCCTCAAGCAGCTAGAATCATCAGGAATCTCTCTCCATAAATCAATGAATTTAATGGAAAATGTAACAAAGTCACTTTGTGCAGTGCCAGGGGACATAGGAATACAAGTTAAACAAAATTCCAGGCTTTTTTGAATATAAACCCGGGGTACTTTAAATGTGTGTGCTCAAAGTGCTAAGTGATAAAGTTGTTGATCCACCTGAAAGAATTAAAGTAGGAAAAATTCCTTTATTTAAATAAGCTCCCGTGACTTGTTGTGATCTAAAAAGAAGCTTCTCCTAATATTAAACCATTTTATCGGATAGAAGACAAACATTAATTCAGAGAATATTTAAAAACACCTGTGCTTCTAAACAGGAAATGTGCTAATCCTGAATTCTCATTTAGACATGTATTGTAGTATTTGAATAGTTTCTAAAATTGATTATATAATGCAATACAGCTAACTAAAAAATTAACTTTTTGTGGCTATATTAAGAAAAGTGATTTTCTATTACTTCCTTCAAAAATTTGCAGCTATAAAATTAAATTTTCTTCAATAATATATGTATTTATTATAATATATATTATTTATTATAATTTACTAAATTTTTTCATATTATTATATATTTTACTACCTATTTTAACCGATTTTGATACATATTTATGTACATATTGTGTTGGTTAATACTACAAAAAAATCCAGGGTCTAGAAGGGAAATCCTTTGGGTGTACACATGCATATTGAGCATGACGTATTAGACATAGTGACTACCAATTCGGTTAGCTGGATAAAACAGAAACAAAGAAAACTAAAACATATTAGGCCTATTAACCAACGTTATTAGGGAAATCTTAAGTTTTCACTACTCATATCGTGAGCCTGAAGTCTTAAACTACGTGATTTTCCAGTGTGGATGGATTCCAAATAATGGACTAAGTATACCTTAAATTTGGTGTAGTTACTTAGGAAAACTAGTGGATGTGCACCACGGTAGTTAATTTTTGCTTTCATATATTATGCGAATATTACGTTTTAAATTACGTGACCACCTATGTGGGTGCCTTAAAACCTATTTGACCTGGAAAACTAAAACTTGCATACATACTAAATGAAAATTGAAGGCGCACAAATATATATTTTTACTTTATTCTACCATACAATCCTGGTAACTTTAATCACGTGATAACTGGTTTGTGTTGCTCAATAGGTAGCGAATATTTTTCACTATCACTATATGCTGTTGAATATAATTGCGATTAATTTTCTGTTTAAATTCTTTTCCAAGGAGAAATTTCAATCCTCATTCCAAATACATTTTAAAAGAACCAGAAACATCTTCAGCCGTATAACGTCGGTCACTTTCAGCGAGTTAGTTATAATTATTACTTAACTTTATTTACCAAATGATATTAGAGACACAAAGGAGTTCTCATTTTAGTTACTGTATAAAAGGGCGTGCGTCGGAAACGTTGGAAACCAACAATTTGTTTGACCACCTATTCTACCAGAACCTACCAATATAAACTTTGGTTATATAAAGTTTATTATTGTCACCGTACACTCATCTAATCAGTATGTGAGTCCATATTTGAGCTTTATTGTTTTGAGGCAGATATGTAGGGTAAAGTCCGTTCACGATAGGTTTTTATCTGGATGACAGTTCTAAAATCAGATGTTTAGATTTTGGGTTGCCAACACTTGTAAAATATCACTGTTTTGTTATAAATGTAAAGTTATTTAATTACTTGTTATATATTAGATTTAAAATAGCTTAACTTAAGTTTTCTCATACTATTTTTTTTTAATAATTTCTTTTCATCTAACTCGAAAAAATATTTTAAATATAATTAAAAGTACTTATCCTTCGTTTTGGAACATTATGGATTTTGTGTAATATAGTGCACAAATCAATAACTTTTAATACAGGCATCGTATTTTGGCCTACTTGGTAATGATAAAAAAAAATCATTTTTTTTACATACAATAAATGATTTTATGATTATTTTATAGTATTTTGAAATATTTAACTGAAGAAAATATTTGCATCAACTGAGTGTGTGCATCATTGTAAAAAAAACTTGTTTACCGTCATGTTTGACCATATGGTTTATATTCGTCAGTCGCCATTTTGAAGCTATGTTCGTTAGAAGTTTTTGTGAAAGTGGTGTGAATATATGTTTTGAGTGGAATAAAACGATAAATAAATTTGTGTCCGTCCTCAAATAAATATATAAATAATATTGGCCTAAATTACTGTGGTTAGCTATCATATTAATATATTACCATCTGTTTTCATTACTGTCATTCAAAGTGATAGATTTCAGCTGTTGACGTAGTGATATATTAGGGACTACTTCTAGTAACATTTAGAGCGGTCATCCAAGTAAACTTAAGTCGTGAATGAATTATAGTTAGCTACGCTACATGAATTATGTTACATCTATACTTGTATCGCACACCTAAAGCGGTATGATCAGCCAATTTCGCAGCTACGATTCATACTGACCTAAGAAAATATCCGGTGAAGTCTTGCCAAAAGAAAACCTTTCTACTCTATATCCGCGGACCCTTCTAGAAAAGTATAGAATCTTCAATTCACAATGCTGTGGATCTGCTTCCTGCCATGTCGTTGGTAGATTTTTCCCGCACTAAGCTAGTGTTACATATCACCTGTGATAACACTATATTGGCTGGATAGACTCTTAAAGTCACTTTTGGTATAATATATTTATTAAATTAGGCAATCGCTGCTCTGCCCGCAGTTAGCGTGAATCGTCATAATTGTATTTTAAATTTTCTTGTTTGGCCGTATTATGCTTGTAAAACTTTAAAAATTCATTTTTATGATATTAGTTCTTAATCTATTTCTAAACGATGGACCTGGGTTCACCCTTGTTATTTTGTATACTTGTTTTGCCGTTAGTGCGGGGATACCACCACTATAGGAATTATTATTTTGGTTTTGTAACCTTCATATCTAATGACGTGTAGGAAGCATAAAGTGTTGGGAAGCCTTCATTTTTAGAGCAATTATATTACTAGATATATTTTATGTCTAAAGACTTTTCTAATGATAAATCATGGGGAACCCTCCATTTTGTCCCTGTTGACACTACAGGTCGTAATTATTCAAATTTGCAATTTAAACTTAGTTAGCAATGTTTTAAGGTATATTGATAACAAGCTCTCGTCTTGTTTTGGGAATGGTTAGTTTTAATTATATAACCTAGACTAAAAGTGGTAATCTGCACCGCTATGCTAATTTAAATAGATAAGGAAGATTTCGTTCTCCTTATATTTACTTATATATATATATATATATATATATATGTTTTAGTCGGAGCTTAGAAATAATATATAGAAGGGGGTTTACATATAATAAATTGTGTAGCTTCGAGGGCATAATATTTTCATTTATTTTAATTTTACATTTTGTATTATTTAATTTTTGCAAAACTGCATTGTATTCGCTTACCAACTGATTCTCTTAACATCCATTTTAAATCAAATTGTATGGATCAATTGTCAAACAACAAATATTATAATCTTTTTTATTCAGTACAGTTTTTTATTAATTAGACTTTCTTTTTTTTTAAGCATGTACAGTGTACTACTTTTTCTAATGTTAAAAATATCACTTAGTATCATATATATGTATATCCATTCATATATGTGTATATGTAAAACTAAAATCTATAATTTTAAAAACCCGCCTCGGTGGCGTAGTTGGCTAACGCGCTTGTCGTGTTGAGCTCGTCTGCTGAGGACGGGGAGATCAAGGTTCGAATCTCGGTCGGGTGAACTGGGGGTGGTTTTTCCTAAATGGTTTTCCACTTTCTCTCCACGCAAATGCGGGTTCACTTCCTCTAATTCAACCGTCCCGATTCCTAATTCATTAGGGTAATTAGTACTTAAAGCGTATAACCCGAACGGTTAGTAAGACGCGGTGCTAAATATTTTTTTTTTAAACTTAAATATTTTATAGGTTTTAGTATTCTTTTAATTTGAATATCAACTCTTTTGCACACATGCATGCAATGTTTTATATCATTAATCATTTCACTATTATAATTTTTGACCATACATCTGCTTATAATAGTTTTTAGTAAATGACACAGATTTATCTGACTACCAAACCCTTCCTTCACCTATGGCAAAGTGTGTATTCACGCTTTGTGAATATGTGGGGAATGCCAGGCCCCCACCGCGGTTTGGAACCCATGTTTAACTGTAGGTCCCCTCTGGTTTCCACTATCATCATTCTCATGTATCATCCTATCATCTGGGTTTAATGGAATTCGTCTTAATTGTGTCCCCACCTCAGAAATGAGCATAGGTAAGATATTGTCGAATGGCCAAACCTAGAGAATTAGCCCCACACCAGTTTTTAGTATATAATGTTCCCAACCATGCATCCATATAATCATGTTTGTATCTAATCAAGACTTTCAAAATATTTATAAAATCGGAAATTTAAATTACATTTAACTAATATTTCATATTCGTCACACACATTTAAATATAGATTCCAAAGCTTCCTCTTCTCTCTTGGATTTTCTTAAATCTTAAAAATATTTGATAAATTAACTCTACGTTTGATTAAACAAAATACCATTAAAATAAATAAAACTAAAACACCACATGTAAAGGAAATTTTATTCTTCAGTTAACTATATTTATGAAACAAATAAATTAAACACTTGGAATTTCAGCCATTATATAATATATCAACAAATATAATTTATTTCATGATTTCACTGTTGATAGAGTGTAAAACATTTCCTCAATTCGTTAATAACCATTACTCGTATCAGACGTAAAAATAATAACAACTATTTTAGCTTCAAAACTATTTATATCTTAATAGAGACAAAAACACACTAACCATTCCACGAATATATAATTTATTTTTTGTTTACTTAACCTCCTTATACGCTGTGCCTTAACAAAATAATAACGTAAACTTTTCACGGTTGTAAAAACTTAAAAAAAAATATATATATATATATATCAAAATTAAAAAGTTATTATAATATCCACTCTATGACTGGCTTGATAAATATTGTTAGTACGCAAAAAAAATAGTCTAATTAATTTTAAAAAGTTTATTATTTTTATTTTTTTTATTATTATTATTATTATTATTTATGTTAAACATGGATATGCAGTATACTTGCTTCCATAGATTACTATCAACATTAATTAACACACATACAGAATAAATTGATGTTTTAAGTTTTAGAAAATGTTACTGTTATTAAATTGTAAATCCTGTATATTTATTTAGTTCAAGACTGCCCAAATTGAATGTATTTCAGCCCTGAACACGTAAAGAAAAAACATATTTAGAAAATAGTTATAAATACGTATCATTCTACGTGCTCAGATATTCTATAATTTAAATATGAAATTAAATTATTTACGTAATCTGTAAAATTTTATTGTTGATAAAATTTATGTTAATCCAATATATTTATTTTTAAAGGTAAAAACTGTTAATCAGATAGAAAATATTCACAAGGTTTTGTATTATTGGTGCTATGTGCTGACTACTTAATAAATATTACACTGGCATTACATTATTTCCATTTTCATGTTTAGAGCTTTTGAATGCATTCTTTTAGGAGATGGTAACTTTCTTTAGGTCAGGTTCTAAAAACACATACTTATGAGATCGAGCACCGCTATTGCTTTTGTTAAAATTGTGTTATTAATGTATTAAACTATACAGTTTAAGGATTATGATTTGTAATCATTATTATATAAGGTTCAGTTTTTGTAGTTTTCGGTACATACAGATCAATTTATGAATTACAGTCAACTCTCGATTCTACGACCCCGGGAATAGCGTCCCTCTCGAAGTAACGACCCTTTGTTGGGGAGACCGTGAAAAATGTGGGGAAAAACTTTCTTTTTTATCTTAGATAGGTATGTTGTTATTTTATGTTATGTTTAACGCTAAAACATGTTTTAGAAACAATATAATACATTGATTGGATCTATTATCTTATAAACACTTATTTTTTATGCATATTTATTACAAATTTGTTTTTTTCTAAATAAACTTTATTTCATACATATTATTTATGCATATAAATTCTCTATTAATTATTCACCCATGTTCTGTTTGAATTTAATTTAATAGTTATATGTTGTTATTATTTTACTAGCATACACTTATATTAGACTATTTTAATCCAAGCTATATTCTTGAGTTTGATGACACTTAAAGAATTTGAAACTTTTATTAGCCTTTTAAATTCCTGAGATATGGTTTTTAATATACTGCCTATTTTTTAATTCAAATTGCACATTTTCTCAAAGCTTTAGCGAAAAGTGGCCCAGCCTAAAGATAAATGTGATCCATTTCTGAATAAAATAGTCATCTCCGGTAGGTATTACACGTACAACAAAGTGTATTTCCTTATGAACTTTGAAGACAATCCTCTTTGATCATGTCGGCTCCCTTCTCGGCTATCATTATCGTCGGTGCGTTGGTATTTCCCCTTACTATTTTTGGCATAATTGAAGCGTCTATAACCCGTAAGCTTTTGATGCCGTGTACTCTTAATCTTGGGTCAACTACAGCTGTATCATCATATTTTGGACCCATCTTACAGGTGCCCACTGGATGGTAAATCGTAGTAGTATATTCCATAACTATACACTTCCAGTACAATTTGGTACCGAACTTATATTTTGTGCATGCTGGCATGGGGATATCAAAAATAAGAGCCCCGATGTGACGAAATGATTTTGTGTATATTAATTTCATCGCTATCTGTATACCTTCCACAATCACATCAATGTCGGGATCTTTGGTAAAATACCCAGGGAAAATTAGAGGTGGTCCCCAAACGGGATCAGTGGTGTTGAGCGCAATGACACCCTTGCTATTAGGACGGAGGAGAATAGTCCGCACCGTTATACCATCGTAGTATGACAGTGGCTCTGCATTTGTTGTGTCTTCAGGTGAATGGAGCAAGTTATTAATATTGGCAACATCGAAGGAGTATTGAATGTCGGGGACATCTTTATTATGAGCATAATGAGTTTGAATGAACGCACCCGTTTGAAGAGGTCCTGTAGAAGACAAAGGACCTTTATGAGATTTTTGGTATTTATATAAGTCTTCAATTCTCTCATTCTTTTTGGCTGAAGTGGCTGTTTTATTTAAAACAAACACTAAACCATCAGATGTAACGTGATCTTGAAGGTTGTAACCTACTTTGAGATTTTTCAATAAGTGGATTCCAACAGCTTCAATATGTACCTTTGGACCGACTCCTGACAACATCAGAATCTTAGGAGAATTGATGCTTCCAGCTGACAATATTACTTCTTTCCTAGCAATCGCTGTCCTTAAGGTTTTCTCACCTTGATACAGGAATTCCACTCCAAAGGCTTGTTTGTGTTTAGGATCTATAAGAACTCTAGTTACGTGAGCTTGCGTCCTGATAGTAAGGTTTCGACGTTTATGTCGTATAGGCCTTATAAAGGCACCATTTGTGCTTAGTCTTATCCCATGTCTCGAAGTTGTTTGGAACTTCATCGTACCTATTTGCTTGTGTGCATTGACATCGGTCCTTGGATACCCTAACTCTTCTAAACCATCTAAAATAGCATCTATATTATAATCTTGGTAAGGGAACCATTCAACTGTTTGATACCCTCCCTTACCATGATATTTTTTACTATGGTGGTATATCTCCTTATCTTCATTATCTTCGGACTTTTTAAAGTATGGAAGGACCTCCTCATAGCTCCAGCCTTCGTTACCATCCTCAGCCCACTCATCGTAATCTCTGGGGTTCCCCCTCGCATAAATCATGTAATTAATGGTTGAAGAACCTCCCATGACTTTGCCTCTGGCCCAATCGCAACGACCATCTCGCCTGGAGCGGCAGCTATGATGTTCTGGCATGGTACGGTATCTCCAGTCAATGTTGCTCTGCTTCATCAACGGCGCGAAAGCAGGTATTTCAGCAGCGTAAGGTTCCTCTATACCAGCTTCCAATAACAGAATCTGAAAATATGAGGGTCACATTTTAAATATGACAACTTGAATACATGTTTCTAATTTGTTAATAGAATGCTTTATTTTTAAAAAAACACACATTAATTGTACATTATTTCTAAACGCTTTAACATTACTTCTTGAAAGAGTCTTTCGAAAATTTATAAAATAATTGCATTAATTGATTGACGTTTACAATGTATAAGGTTTTTTTTTCCATAAATTCCAAAATACCTAATGAATTTTCAAGTTATGTCTATCTTTAAGTGTATGTGTCTTAGTTTCATATTATACCAAATCCAAGTATCTAAAATCTTAATTGTAAAATAGTACTAAAATATTTTTATATATGAAAAATAAAATAAAAGAACTTCCATATATATGCTACCGGCAATGTATATATCGCCGAGTTTCTTTATGCATTGTGTAAAGTGTGACTACTTAAAAACATGTTTCGCACATAGTCTAAGCCTTTAGGGAATGTACACATATCCTAGTCAGTTGCCAAAACATATCCAGGCAAAGTACCAAGTGACACTACATTCTTTTCTTTTTTTCGTTATCTATTTTTATGCATATGAATTAAATTTTTTTTAAAAAGAGTAAAAATTGATAAAACAACATACAAAAAAATATAAAAGAAAGTTATATTTTCAAAGATTATTTACATTTGCAACACAGTTAAAATGATAAAATGATATCAAATTATTTTTATTTCTATTTAATTACTTCTTTCAAGGCATTAAAGGTAGATCGACATGAAAAATAACAACACATTTGATGAATAATAAAGAATGTAAACTAATAAAATTACTTTAGGAAACATTAACTAACACAAAAAACAATATTATTAAAAGATATAAGAAGTTATTTTTTCAAAGTCTGTCATTTGTTTCAACATGGTAAAATGCTATTGAATTTCGAATTAAAAAGGATGTTTTTCTTAATACATAAACAATTTTGGTCGATGCCAAAAATGTTAACAATATATACTGACTATAATTAATTAGCCATCAATTACCATCCGCATCTATGGCTGAATAATCTTAGGCCCTAATTTAGACTCTTGAGTGTCACACTTGTAATATATTGTTTTGCTGGATACTGTTAGATTGGGGTTCGAATCCCAGATGTGTATTTTGAGGGTATTTGTCCCTACTTCCCCTACATGTACATTTTCTGAAAACTATACTGGTTTCATAGTTCTACTTTTACTGTCGTACGTTTTTAATTTGAAAATTATTTCGAATTTCTAACAGATATGAGCTGTATTCCAAGAAAAATCCTCTAAGTATCCTTTCTTTCTTATCGCATTTATAGCATAAATAAATAATTATGTAAGTTCGTGCAAATCAACAACTCTAAAACACATTTATTATTTGTCATAATAGCTTTCATACATTCACCCATTAACCTAAATAATATATAGATTACATCAATCCTCAAATCTCAAATCTCAATTCTACCTTACTCATCACTTCCACAATAATGTAGTTAATTTACCGTAGATGCGTATAACCCTATTAGGTAATGAGACACTGTGATAAATATGTACACCCGCCAGTAAAACCACTTATTATTATATTATTATTAGCACCGCGTCTTACTACCCGTTCGGGCTATACGCACTAACGCTAATGTGTAATGGTAGGGTGATTGTGAGATGAAATGGAGGACCTACAGTTTAACGTGGAATCCGAACCACGGTGGAGGGCTGGAATTCCTCATATTCACAAGATGTCTTGTCGGAGGTGAAGGAAGGGTTTGGTAATCAGATAAATCTGTGCCGGGACCGAGGATTGAACCCCGGCTGCCAGCACAGAAGTCTGCACTCATTATTTAAGAATCACTTTTACATTTTGATCTTTAAAGGAAAACAGATAGCGTTAGCTTTTTATAAGGCTCGCTTTCAACTGAATACTTGTTTTTGCTACCTATTCATTTAATGTTGAAGTTAAATTGACTATGAAGGATAAAGCTGTCTGAATTTTTTGTTCATTTCAAAGAGAAAGGCTTAGTAATTTAACAGAGTGTACTATTTTTTTCATAGAGCAAAGCTTACTCATTTTAATTAGGTTAAAGAGGTAGGAATGAGGAAAGTAGTATTAACAGGAAATCTACCCTTATTTATTTAGATAGAAAGTAATAAACAATTAGGAAAACCTGCCTTCATTACACTTGGCTAGGATTCAGCTCCGGCCTCCTCTGTAACCGAATAACCAACATTTAATTCACGTGCCCATTTATACGGGTTAAACTCATTATCATTTTACCACACACAATTACCTTTAACAAACAGTATTACTTTTTATCTTTTCTGAAATACAAAATACAAATTTTGTCTGTAAATTATTTTTACTCATAAATTTATATTTATTATGATTGATCCAACACTATTATTTTTTGTACCATACTTTTTAAAATTATATATTGAAGATTAAAAATGTATAAATACACTTTTAACTGAAACCTACTCATATTTAATTATTATTAAGTTTTAAAATAATTTATCATTTTTTTAATCTTAAAAAAATAGCTTTCACGGATAACAAGTTATTGATACTCGACACATACTGAACTGTTTTATATAGAAAGATAGTCCCTACTAAATCATTGGAACTCGCTAACTTATTCACCTACATCTAATGTATTTAAGATGTAAGAAACAATTGAACACTAATATTAAATATATTATCTATGTCATTTTGCCCGAGAGTTTAGTTAAGACGCTATATCTTATCCACCTCAGATTTTTGCGTGCGCGTCTTATGGTCTTAAATTATATTCCTCTGGTTATTTATCACTAGATAGTAAATAAACCTACATGCTAAGTTGATACGTTTGTCAATAAGCTAGAGTCGCGAAAAGTTTTAAAATTTGGAAAATAGTTATTTAGCAACCATTAAAAACCATACAACTAAAATGTGGTGTGATTACTAAAACAGCTGCCCGAGTACATTTTATGATCCATTGCATTGCTATTCGTGAACCATAATTTATTTTTATCTAACAAATTGGTAGGCTACTTATAGAAGCTTTCAACATCGTATATTGGCAAACTGAAAGACCAACATAATGAGTATAGTTAGATGTCCAGTAACCTTTTTTACTACTGTGCTTAGCACCTTTACTATTTTTGCTTGTTTATTTATTTCATTTTGAAATAATACATTAATAATATATTTACGTAGTTTTATGTATGTTTATTTATGTGTGTTTTTGTGTAGTTTTCAAACATAGAATCAACGTACATATGTGACCCAAACCAGTTTAAGACGTAAGTTCTACAACAGACTGTCCTGCCGTTAAGAAAGAGGTCTTGGTTTGAACATAGGTCGTGGCAACTGGGGGAGGGTGGGGTTAGGCTAAATGTGTGATTTCTTTATTTCCTTTCTACGCTAATTCTAGCGAACGTTCTCTAAGCTATCTTCTTAATCCCTACGCCTTACATTTTGCTGTTAATAACCATGGTATTTGATGCCATAATTAGAATACACACGTGATTTCGCACATAACGCCAAGTTTTGGGGATAAGAAAGGTTATCTTATAATGAATGTACCCGCATTAGCGTTGAGGGAGAGTAAAAACCCTTTTAGAAAACCCTCCCTCAGTAGTCTACACCCGACCGAGATTCTAATGTTGATCTCCCAGTCATTGGCAGTCTAGTCTACTGTGAAAGTAGCGCCTTAGACCATGCCGCCACCGAAGTGGGTAGTATTGCGTACACGTTACTATTTTAACCTGTTTAAAGGATTTTCTAACACACCTTTGTTAAATCGAGGGTGGGCTTTGCGACCTGTTTCATAATTATAATGAAGATTAACTAAAAATGTATTTAGATTTGATACTAATTCTCATTTATAATGCTAGAAAACACAAGGAGTATTAATTTTTCCAAACTTTTTTTAAAGTTTTTGCTTAACTTCCAGAGAAGAATGGTATTCACTTTCAACCGCCATTATTTTTTTTAACTTTAACTTTTTTCAGCTATTCGATTGCCGTTAAAAGATGTTCATCTTGTGAGCCTATTTATTTATTTGATTTTCACCCCTTAAAATGAAAATGATAATCACAAAGTGGTTCACTCGGGGTGCAACAATAACTGGAATTGAATAATTTTTCTCCGGCACATGATATGTCCTAAACATGAGTCAACTCTCTTCAACGATAAGCTGCTTTGGAAAGAGAAAAAAAAAATTATCGTGTGAGCTACTGAAAAAGTCAGGCTTGCTACTGGTAGCTCGCGTTCGACAGTTTGGCTACATTTGGTCTAGAATCTAGATAAACATGGAAGATTTATACCGTTTTTTAGAGTGCTGTCTTCTTTGGGACCTATGCTGTATCTGGTCACCGCGTTGTGATGAACTGAATCCTTGATTCGATTATACTATCGATAATGGGACAACTCTGAGCCCTTCAGGTCCATTCATTGTTTTTTTTTTATGGTGCTTGTATGGGCGGGGGTGGGTTTCTACATAGATGGCTCGTGGTGAAGTTCTCCAACAAGAGAAATCAGGGAATTTATACAAAGATCCTCTTCTCTGGTAGATATTGAACATTTAAAAATAATATGGTTGAGGTTGTAGTTGTTAAAAACTGAATAGCACTCCAATAAGCAACTAGCTTATATATTGAGTAGGAATAACGTAATAAACATTGTTTAATGTAATTTTGTGGAATAGGGTGTAAGATTTTGACCTCTTCCTCCTTTTTCACCTTATGCCCTTAAAACTATTTTGGTGTGGGCCATGCCTAGAGTCGAAGACTGGTATTATGCAGATTGATTACGCGACCTTGAAGTGTGGCTCTGTGTGTTGTATCGAAATATCGAAATAAAATTATTGATATCTTATTAATTAACTTGTTTTCGATACTACACACACACACACTCATACATATATCTAAGAGATGTTGTATCTAAATAAAAGTATCGACATATTACTAATTTATAATATTGAAGTAAATTTATCACTAATAATAGGTACCATTATCAAAATTATTAAGTAGAGAGTTTTACCCTAATGTGATGTTTTTGAATGTTTTTAATGCACTAAAATTTTGATTACTATTTTCCCCTCTAATTGATTTCTTTTGATGGCGATCCGACACTCCATCCCGTGAACTTACAAACGAGCTTTACCAAGCAAGCGGCCGTTGCCGTTAGCGATGATAATGGCAACATTTTTGGATAAAGGATGTCATATAGCCAACACACTAACCCTCCGGCCACTAATCTTAGTTTTCTAGACCGATGCTGCTACTTATTTATTCAATTCCGCATTAGTACTTACAAGGATGAATTTGACCCCGTTTCAGACCCACTGCTCCATACAAAATTTTTGGAAGATCCAGGGATCGAACCTGGCACCTCTGGATCTGAAGCCAGGAACTCTGACAACTAGACCACAGAGGTGGTCGATAGTGATTTGATACTGAGATTTAAGTACTCTTATGATTAAAAGCATAGACACAAAATTATCGAGTATAAAACCATTGGTATCGTAAGGAAAATATTGACATTTTTCCCACATACCTTTCTGTTTTATGTTAATGAGTTCGACTAACATGTTCCTTGGTCAACGCTGGAAGGCTAATATCGACTGATAAAAGCGTCGCTCATTGCAATTGCATTGTATGGGTTTTGTTCTTGATAGCCCATCCCGCGGCGGATTAACCGAAAAATTAAATAAAAGATTATCCTCGAACCAGAAAACGAATCGAAGTGCAATTTTATGCATTTTCATCTTGACAACAGCGAAATTGTAGTCAGGTTACTCCTGTCTTTATTTTTAAATATTTATTTTTCAGCTTTATTGTATTTTTACATAATGTTTTAAAACGATTTCAATGCTCTCAATTACACTGTTTTCTCAAGTATAATACATAAATTTGGACTAGGATTTGACTGGCTCAAGCTGTGCTAGCTACCTAATTATTTCGACTTATAGACGGGCTTATAATTCCCGTCCAGATAGAATTAGGTATTAATGCACACATGACCTATATATAGTTGTTGCGATATCTTCTATTTGTGTGTGATCCGAGATGTCTACTATTTGGGTAGGACCAACATGTGAATGTCCATAACCTGGCTACCAACTCTCATATTCAAAAATAGATGGAATAATATAGTTATCAGCAACTTGTACAAGCATACCCGACTTGCGTATATGATTATAGCTAACGCAGCTTTTTAAGTTCTCATAAATCAGATACGATAATTTCCCCTGCTCATCTCTTTAGCTGTGCATGCACAATTAAAAGCTTTTAGTAGGTCTGGTGGACTTATCACCTTTGGAAATGCTATGATCCGGCTGTTTTTATAGTACGATTATGATGATTATGGTGATAGTAATAAATACCAACTTTGTTGTTTAATCTCGCTCTACATCTTTTTTTTATAAACAGAATAAATTATAGTGTATATACACAATAATTTTATCTTCCTCGCATATTAAAAACAAAAAATCGATAATAAATGTTTTAAACAGAATTTACAAAACATAGATGTTATTTACTCACGAACATTATAGCTGGAATCCTTGCAAAAAAAAAAAGAAAAAAATAGCAAAGTAGAGCTTTGTGACTTTCCTTGAACCCAAGGTTGTCAACCGGAAATACTGCGTTTCGTGACTCAGACTCATAACATTATATAAACTGACCTAAACACTTTCCCTAGTAGAATGTGTCATTAGTTGTTTTTTGTACGCTTAGCGTCTTACTATCCGTCCGTTCTATTTGCATAAATTTTAGTTGAAAGATACACGCATTTGCGTTAAGGAAATATGGGAAACCTTTTAGGAGAAACCCCCGGACACCGATGTGGAAGCTCAATAAACATACAAGTATTTAACAAACTATAAATTCATGGCATACCGAGAGAAAACAACTATGTATGTAATAAAGCGCCTAGAAGTTAGGTGGACGCGTGGACCAAACGTCAATCTCGTCTATTGTCGTTTACCTGTGACGGGTGGCCGAGATGTGAATCCCAGTCACATGTAACGAATGTTTATAGTTAAATGGTTTTCCGCTCTCCCTCTACACTAATCCGGATATATTCCCTCTAAATGCCTCTTCCTCATTCTTAATCCACTAGCATAATTAAATATTGATAGCTTGGTCATACTCAGTTCAAATACATAATAATATAAAGAGAGTTAATGAGCAACAGGCCCGTTTTTACACTTAACAAGCGTGTAATAAAAATATACAAATTTATAAACAAATTAAATTTATTTTGCTCCGTGTCTTACTACCTGCTCAGGCTATACGCTCAAGTACTAATTACGCTAAGGAATTGGGAAGGTTGAATTTAGAGGAAGTGAACCCGAATTTGCATGGATGGAGAGTGGAAAACCATTTAGGAAAAAACCCCGCCAGTTCACCCGGCCGGGATTCGAACCCCAATCTCTCCGTCCTCGGCAGTCTAACTAACACGAGACTAGCGCGTTAGCCAAATACGCCACTGAGGTGGGTTGACCAAATTAAAATCCCGTTCTTCTTATTTTACCATATGATTATATATACACCTACATTAAAGCAGATTAGAGGAACTGGACCAGAATTTGCACAAATGTGAATAACATTCCTCTACATTATTATATCTTCCTAATTCCTATCTCATTTGTGTAAATATGTGACTAGTCTGGACGGGTATTAGAAAGCTAAACACACAATTATTTTAATTAAATATTATTTTTGAGTGGCGTAATACTATCCAGTGGGTCTCTTCACTCTTTTAATAATCTTAGACTAAATGTATCCTCATTTACGTAGAGGAAGAGTTAGAAATCATCCTCACCACGTACTAGAAGGATTCGATTGCCGATTGACAAAATCACCAGCAAAGTAAATGGGACAAACTTGGTGATAATAAGTTTCCTTATCTTTCCAGGACCTGTGAACTTTAATTAAACATACTTTTATTGGGCGTAGTGTTTGAGTGTTGTAGATGGTCTTGAGGGATCTTTTTGGGTGTTTAAAAATGATAGAAAATGTTATATAACATTACCTCTACAATCACCTGTGGGGGAACACGTCAGTTATGATATATTCGTACAGAAATACCTTATTCGAGGGGGAGGATAAAAACATTGGACACCATGAGATGTGTGTCAAGATATTTTAAAAACTCCACCTCCCAAGGACGAAAATCAAATATATAAGGATTCATAACTAGTCCACTATTAAGTTTGGTATACATTTAAAACCTTAGCACAGTAAAATAAAAGTAAGTAAATAAAACCAAACTTCTACTTAAAAATGTGCTTTTTGTGTGAAATATTAACTATGTATTAGTTTATAAAGTATTCATTAGATTTTACAGTTTCATCTATAGTAATTTGCTAAGTCAAATATAAAAACAATCAAACACTTGCAATTGATAGGCTTGGAAAATTTGATTCATCTAATTTCATCAGTTAAAACAGTTTTTAAAGTATATTTAAAGTATATATACATACAAACATTTTAAACCTAAACAAAATAATTAGAATTAGTTTTGTTATGAAATAATGCCTCATATCGCGTGGCCACCGCTCTACGAAATCTGGTTTTTCCATCAGAAAGTATGGTATGGTATAATTAATTATTGTTAAACATAAAATAAATGTTAAAATACTTAACATGTCGCGGCTATCACAACATAATCTGACCTAGTGAACAAACAAACCAAGAAGTACATTGGTTTCCATAAGAATGTAAAAATAGTTAAAATATGCACATAAAAAAATACGTGAAGGTTATGATAGCATTTAATTGATTTTGATAGTTTATAACTTCCAATAGTTGTAACAATGATTGTTATTTAATATAGAATGATATGTTTTTGAAGAAAAAAATCTTCAATTTTATGCTCTAAGACGGTAACAAGATTGAGTATAAAAAGAACAGCGCTAACGGACGATACCTATGCTATAGAAAAAGAGGGTGAGCATCCTTATGAGCGTGTATTACATGCTAATTAATTATGTGATACAGTTATATAGAAATCGTAAATGTACACGAACACTATTCCACGTGGGTCATTTCTGATTAAACATAACTGGAGATAAAAAGTTAATAGGAGTTCCTAATACTGAACATCGTTGAAATATTAAAATTATATTTGGATGAAAACTGCATAGTAAAGACTGTTTTTGACCATTTTATAATGGCTTCACAGATAAGCACCGTGTACAAATTTTCATTCTATCATAATAGGGATATAGTGTTAGTAATAAGAAACTTTGTCGCTTTGTCCCCCATCTTCACCATGGATAATTTCGATCAATCATTCAAATACGAAAGCACTGCACACATTTTTGGCATAGAGTAGGTATTTTATTTTTCCTTTTACGCCCATATCTTGCATGCATACACACAAACACACAGATGCGAGCCGGGAGCTGTGTTGGGCTTTCTATGATGAACGCTCTTAAGCGCATATACTGCGATATAAGAATGGAACGTTTATTACAAGATTACTTTTAACTTGAGTGACCACCTATGTGAGATAGCTAGATGCTCGTTTAGTACACACTTACCTATATAACTGCTTAGCAATGACACAACCAGCTTATCCATGACATAACTTAATTTGCACTTCTTCTCTTCGACCTAATTTCAGGAACAAGATCAGATGACCCATTATGGGGAATGTTTAAGAAGTGGAAGATAACTTACCCTCCATTTCTTCACTTCGGATAACCTATTCGCAAGAACACATCCAGCTGATCCAGCACCGACAATTATGAAATCATACTCTTCGTTCTTATTTTTTCCATTTGTACCCTTATTGAATTTGAAAGGAAAAAAAGGGAAGCTTCCACCGCCCGATCCATTTTCACTATCCGGTGAAAATCCGAACAGTTGCGCCACAAGAGTCAGATACATGATTGCTTGAGGCATGCAGCTGGTTACTTGACTATGAGGCTGGCATAGCTCTGCCATGTTAGGAGGAACCCACGACATGGTTGCTATTCAAGATCCTGAAATAAAAATAATACATCAGTGACAGTCATCTGAAAGAATGGTTTATCACTAGCTCAACAATCAGGAACAACTAAGTAATATTTTGATAGCACTCCCAACATTATTACACAATATTTGATTATATGTTATGCAATATTTGATTATATTTATTGCTCACTACTGCGCAAAGATGTTAATTACTTGATCTATGAACCCATCATATAAAAAAAAATCTCCTACAATATTTAAGAAAATAAATTTTTGTTAAAAAAAATATAATCATGGGATGAACGTAAACCTTTTGTTATTTGAATTAATGTTATTACATTTCACTTGTTGTATTTCTTTCAAACGAATACAAATTTAGCTCTTTGATAGAAAGCTAAAATCTCCTAAGTTTCTCTAATACACGTGACTTTGTGTTAAAAATCGTGCGCAAGTTGATTTTGTAAAAGTGATTACACCCATAGGTCTTACAGCTACTCATACTGAAACATGTTCTACACATTTGTATAATTTTAACTAACCTGAGACACACAATGTGGCCGGTCAGAACTTGTCTTGATTTGTTAACAACTTTTTAAATAAAACTGATATTTTTGCAAAACAGCTATATATATTTTTTAATTTAAAGGAATTAGTATTGTATTCTTTTTTTTTTAATTTCTGTATGCATATCTAAGAATATGTGTAATACACTAAAGAAAATAAGAATGAAAGGCTTGTGTGTTTTCTATTGGGAAATCAACCCTATAGTTAAAAAGTAATAATAATAATTATTTAAATTGAAATAAGAAATTGTGTTCTAATTTATTCTGTGAAAAATTCCCTTAGCTCCTACGATCAAACCTGTTTCTACTAAAAGAACTTTCTAAATAACGGACATGAACATCTTTAGGCGAACAAGTATCAACAACAATCTATAAGTAGCGTGCCAAAATTTCAAACAACATTCCACATATTATTTTATGCAGCTGCTAGAAATGCCATTATCCTTCGTGCAGTGCACTCTAAGGCTAATCAAGGAAATCCTTTGACATATTTTTACCTCATTGATAAAAACGTTTTTAATTCATTTCGAGACGGAAAAAAAGTTTTATTTTTTATTCATAAAACGTCCTCGCTGTTTTCAAACTAATGAAGTAAGTTGGTTATTCGTTCCGCTATGTTAAATATTGTACAGCAAAGTTAATTTAATACTTGCGTACAACCCAAATGGGTAGTAATATGCGGTGACAAAGAAAAACTGTAGGCCTTCTATATTTTCTTTACTTTTGGTCGTCTAGGTAGTTTTATTACATGTGACGTATTGTACCACGTCAATTTCCTTATATTTATTTATTGTTGTTGGTTTTATGAATACTCTATTACGTATATTA
This sequence comes from Timema californicum, assembly GCA_902141385.1. Taxonomy (NCBI): domain Eukaryota; kingdom Metazoa; phylum Arthropoda; class Insecta; order Phasmatodea; family Timematidae; genus Timema; species Timema californicum. The sequence continues at coordinate 65,932 of CABFOW010001407.1, read as the reverse complement.
TTAATACATTATTTTATGACCTGCTTCTTCTACATCAATAACGCACATTGCATTATTTATATTTTATATTACTTATTTACAAAAGCACTGTATAGCAGTAGTATGATATTCTAAAATATGGTTTTATATAAAAACTACTTCCCAAAAACGGAATTATTTTTAAACCCAGAAGGGGGCCGCTACTGAGTTGTTTCACTGTACGAGTATAAACACTTTGTTTTGAGAACCGCTTCTTACTACCCGTTCGGGTTATACGCATCTGTAATAATAAGGTTAATGTACTAGAAATGAGGAAATTTTTTATTTAGAGAAGGTTTACCCGCATTTGCGTGGAGGGCGTTTAAAAAAAAAAAACATTTTTGAAAAAACACTCGCAGTACACCCGACAGGTATTCGAAACCCAATAACACCATTATGAACATTTATCTATTACGAGGGTGATGCGTTAGACCATGTGAGCGCCGATGCGTGTAACATACATTTTAAAATAGTTAAAATCTCCAACATTATCCTTAATATTGGATGGGAAACCAAATTAAGATAAATATAGCATTGAATACACTCCGTTAGAGATCTCTAGACTTTCGAGTCATATTCATACACTTAGCTCATCTGCAAACTTGGGGAGAAGTCTTTTTCAAATCTGGTCAACGAGTTCAATAGAAAATAGAATAAATGAAGTTTGTTCATTTTTATGCTTAGCGCTTATATTTATTAGCTTCTCTGGTTAGGGATCAAAGGGATATTTTAAGAGGAAGTGCACTCTGACTAACGAAGAGATAGTACCAGAAAACCTCAATGATAGATCACATTTAAAATCCCTTCCCTCCTTCAGCCGACCCAGATTTTTCCCTCGACCTTTCCGTCAATGTCAATTTATTCCATCGTGAGTTTGACGCTTTGATCCGTGTGACCATCATCGTTGTTGGTTAGTGCAGGTCCCAAGCACCAGTAACCCGCGCATGTTTGTCTCTTAACTAAAGCGCGAGCGAGAGAATAGTGCAGCTCCGTTAATTCGAAATCCCTGTTACCGGAAATCAACCAGTGAGTGGCAGACTATCAGCGAATCTCCTCCACCGAAATGCTGATTCACGACGTGGTAGCCGGATATTACGCAATACAGTGATCTCGCTCCAAACTTTCTTTATGAGGCAATATCATTTCAGACAAACAATTAGCCATTCGTGGAATTTCTAGCGTTTTAATACTCTATCATAGTCTTTAAATTATACAAGAAAACCATTTACTATTTAGCCTAATAATATTTTAATGTTTTCCTATAGTAGCCAGTGCAATGGCTCTCACTTATATATATATCTCAAAAAGTTAAAAAATACAAATATTTGATTTTATTCGTAAACGTTACAAATCTCGTATTTAAGATACCAAACGTCCAACGTGCTAATCTCGTGTTGGACTAGACTGCCGGGTGAAATAAGGATAGTTTTTACTAAATGGTTTTCCACTCTCCTTCTACGCTAATGCGGGTGCGGCTCCTCTAAATTAAGCCTTCCTAATCCCTAACCCATTAGTGTAATTAGTACATAGGCGTATAACCTGAACAGGTAGTAAGATGCATTGATAAAATAAATTAAACCATAAAAAAAGTTGTATAAGTCTATAGAGATATTTTTAAAAAGTATCTAAAGATCTGGATATATACACACACACACCCAGTCAACGGACTTGGATCCAATCATAAATACAGAGGACTTTTCCCTTTGCATATATTATTATTATTAGCACCACGTCTTACTACCCGTTCGGGTTATACGCACTTACGCTAATGTGTTATGGTAGGGTGATTGTGAGATGAAATAAAGGACCTACAGTTTAACGTGGAATCCGAACCACGGTGGAGGCCTGGCATTCCCCACATTAACAAGATGTCTTGTCAGAGGTGAAGGAAGGGTTTGGTAATCAGATAAATCTTTGCCGGGACCGAGGATTGAACCCCGGCCGCCAGCATAGAAGTCTTGACACCTTACCCCTAGACCGCCAGGTCACCCGTTTGCATATAATTTATTTGCTTAGTCATATACTTATAAAAAGTATTCTAATCGTGAGCATTTTTTTTTTCATATTTACTCAGATATTATGATGTGTCTAGATGTTATATACATCCCCCCTACTACAGTAAAACATATTTTCCCTTTTCCTCCATGCAAATGCTGGTACACTTTCTTAAGATTCTGCTTATTTTATCCTTACCCCACTAGTCTGGACGGATGGTAAGATATATAACACAAATAATGATGATACAACCCGCTTCGGTGGTCAAATTGTCTAAGGCGTTACTCTCGCAATAGACCGAACTTCCTTTGACGGAGATATTGGGGTTCGAATTCTGGTCGGGTGTAATGAGTGTAGTTTTCCCCTAATGGTTTTTGACTACTTCCACGCGAATACTGCTATATATATTTTTGTGGAATTAATCCGTCCTCCTTAACACATTAGCGTAATTAGTATCTCGAACACGTAGTAAGAATTGTTAATAAATACGACAGTCATTCCAGGGAAAGAATTGCCTAAGGCCAACATTTTTTTCTCTTGAAGGCAACGTTCACCTTTTATATATGTTGGCTTTTACTATTCATTAATTGAGCAACAGAAAGCTAAATGTCAACACTCGGTACTAAATAGGTTTATTATCTCGTAGGTATCGCGATACTGACTGACCTAACCACATTGATTTTTTACTAAACTATAAAAGTATAAAGTTAACGATTTTATTATGTGTCTAAAACAATGCTCATGTAAAATTGTTGTTTCTAAACCGTGCGCTTTCATAAACTTTGTGGTCTTTTTTGTTTTGTTTCCAAAGTAGATTGTTGGTTGATGTTTCAAATACATCAAACTTTGGTAATAAATAAAATAGTAGGTATTTTATATAAGAACACGATTTTGGCCACCATCAGTTATTAATATTAGCACCGCGTCTTAATACCCGTTCGGGTTATACGCAATTACGCTAATGTGTAATGGTTAGGGTGATTGTGAGATGAAATGGAGGACCTACAGTTTAACGTGGAATCCGAACCACGGTGGAGGCCTGGCATTCCCCAACTTCACAAGATGTCTTGTCAGAGGTGATGGAAGGGTTTGGAAATCAGATAAATCTGTGCCGGGGACGAGGATTGAACCCTGGCCACCAGTACAGAGGTCTGACACCTTACCCCTAGACCGCCAGGTCACCTAACTATTCAGCTTAATTGCACCCGATCGCACAGGCCACTTTGAGCTACACACAAATCACCGCCCATCTTCATTCTCTTAGAATGTACTCCATATACAACCGCAATAACTAATTTTTGTCATTCATTTGTAATGGCACACCTCACAAAATAAAAATAAAAATTGTACGTACTTAATTTGCATATGCATTTGCATATGAATATTAATTTATTTAGATATGCACTATTATTTTGATAAACTTAATTATTGAACGTCGGTGGCCCTTTACATGTCTATTGTTTTAGTGGAAGCGGTCTTTTATCAAAATATGTTAATTATATTCCATTCATGGTAGTAATTACTCTCTGAAAGGTCTTTTTTTCCTACCAATATCCTACTATATAGTAGATTTATGGTAGGGAAAAGGGCCTTTCATAAACAATTCCTACCTTGAATGGAATATACCTGTCCTTTCTATTATTCACAGACCGCTAATACATACACTTCGCTTTGACTGAAACTTTGCAGGTTTAACTTACTTATCTCCACTATGGTGCAGCTTTAAAATAAAGAAAACCGTCAAGTTAAGACTTTAAGGTGGGGATGTAGGGACGTGGGAAAAGGCTGTTTTTTTTTAAGTTTGTATATCAAACCATATGTCGGTCAAAATAAGTCAAATAATGCTTCAGTAAAAATCTAGGCTTATTCAAGTTATATTAAATAAAGGTAATTGAAAATAATGACCACTATTCATAACCAATTATGCCTCAAATGTAAGAGCACTTTTGGGTGTTATAATGCGTGATCATTGCCTGCACGAGCGATTAGCGTATTTACACTAATGAATTAGGAAAAAGTAGGGTAGGGTTTAGAATGAAAATACCTCTTTAGAGCCGGCTGAGAGTGGAATTCTGACCTTCCTGCTACGAGCAAACTAGACAGAATGATACATTAATCTGTCCGCTTGCCCTTTGAGCGGAATATAGTATTACTTACTTTTAATACAAGTCTGGTATTAATGTTTCCGTTAAAAAAACCTATTATTAAAAAAAATATGTATCTATTGAGCTTACTTTCAGTTTTATTATAATGCATGATTGGCTTCAAACAGGTTAAGGTTACATACTCATGTGTACCTGGGATTTAATTGATTCTTTCACTCTCCCAATAAATAGAATTTGCACTTGCCTAAATAAAATAAAAAATGTTTCTCCACCTTAATAACATTTGATTTAATCAACAATATATCCCAGTGTTAATTGAGAGGACTCGCTTTGTCGTTGGGGGCCCCGCCCCGAAACCCCCAGTTAATTTTCTTTTCAAGTGGATGTAAACTATTGTAATTCCAGAGCCGTTTTTGATAGCTCTTACCGTTTAGCCACAAGAGACCTCCAAAGAAATGTCTGCCCCGACTTTAAAGTTGCTCCGCCATTTTGAATTTTTTGGGGGGTTAAAACTTTAAATTTTTAATGTTTTTGAATTTCCCCGTCGGTTAAGTGCTATAAGCTATAAGTCTGCCAAATTTTAAGTTTCTAGCTCATCTGGAAGTTGGTGAACAATAAAGTAAGTGAGTGAGTCAGTCATGTGGCTTTATAGTAGTAAAAATAAATATTACATTATTACTATTCCTGATATGAACTATAGCAAAATACTATATCCGATAATAAGTATTTATATTTTATAAAATTATAATAGGAATAATAATAATAATTATTAATGGTTTTATGTTTTGCCTGTGCTGCAATATTCCTTTCACAATTGTATCAATATGATATGAGTTTTCATACAAGATAAATTAGTTTCTATATGTTATTAATTCTTATTAAACCATTTGTTTGATATTAATTGTTTCTTAGATTGATTAAATATTTAGAAAAAAGGATATTTCTATAAAAAAAACTAATATTTTATTATAACTTTACTGATACTCCCTTATACTCTAACACTAAATACCTCTCAGGTTACTTAAATGGAGAAATATCTAAATATTAATTTCTAATCCAATTTTATTGACTAGTGAAACATTCTATTAACATTAAAATATCAATATTTTTTTTAAATATGGTTTAGTAAAATATAAGCTTTTGAGAAGTTTGGAAGCTCGTAAATATAATATTATTTAAAAAACGCCAAAATGGAAAACATGCTTTCAATATTTCCAAAACGTTTACATACATGTTATATTTAAGAATATAATATACTTTGTAAGCTTATAACTTTTATCTATCATCTATTTTATACAGAACACATAGTATAAATCGTAAAACTAACGGAGGAAAATGAATGTATCAGTTGAGAAATCTCTCGATGTTGCCTTAGTATATTTACCTGTGATGCCAACTGTATAGTGATAAGGTGACGTCACGGAACTCGCGCAGCCCTCCAAAACGTTCTCAGGCGAAATGCAGGCGGTGTCTGTGACTGTTGGTTGAATGCACCACACAACTGGAAACATCGGTCCAAGAAAATAATTGTTCTTTGCCCTGGGTGGAAGTCTTACCACCTCCATACAACCTGTGAGCCATTGTTCCATGCACCTTCGAGAACGTTTTCTCTCTCCAATCAACTGTAACGATTCGATCAGCTGGCCCAGCCAAAATGCCCCGGAAATCCAGTGAGGCTTGTCAGATTTTAGTGGTCCATTAACAGGTGCATCATCTGAAAGATAACCATTTAATAAAGATACACTCCATTTACCCGGAAAGTTATGTCTTTTTTTTTCAATGGATAATTCAATGTTCTTATCTTTTAAGTTACGCCATAGCTCAAACGTCGAACATTAGAGAGCTTGCCACTTTTCAGAGTAAACTAAGTGAGGTCTCTATAACTCATATGACAAAGTCCATTAATATTTCTAAGAGCTGAATTGAAATACAATTTTGATTAAGCGGCTGCGCTAAATGGTTTTGTATTTTTATTCATCCATTACCAATCAACATACAGGGCTTAGCTAAGATAGAGTACTTTACTGGCTCCATACTCTCCTCTATTATTAATATTATGTTTGTATTCATCCTGAAGTCTGCCTCTGTGTTCATGTGCTCAGAGTTCCTGGCTACAGATCCTGAGGGGCCGGTTTCGATCCCCGGTGCTTTCAAAAGTATTATTATTATTATTATTATTATTATTATTATTATTAGCACCGCGTCTTACTACCCGTTCGGGTTACACGCACTTACACTAATGTGTAATGGTAGGGTGATTGTGAGATGAAATGGAGGACCTACAGTTTAACGTGGGATCCGAACCACGGCGGAGGCCGGGTATTTCCCACATTCACAAGTTGTGATTAATACCCGTCTTGTCAGAGGTGAAGGAAGGGTTTGTCAATAAGATAAAACTGTGCCCGGATCGAGGATTGAACCCCGGATCTCCAGCACAGATTTCCAAACTCATATCTGAAGCAGTGGGTCAGAAACGGGGTCAAACCCAACCTTGCTATGACAAATGACGGTCTACTCGAATAAAGAAATAGCAGCGCAAGGTTTATAAAACTGAGATTAATGGCCAGAAGGCTCATTGTGCTGACCATATGACACCATCTATCCGCAAATGTTGGCAATATCATCGCAAACAGTGGTGGCCGCTTGCTCGGTATATCTCGTTTACTGTCTCACACAATGGAGTTTTTTTTTCATCCTGAACACCTAGGACTTTTTTTTGTTAAAGTCCTATAACATTCATAACACCTAAATCCTAATTCAATTTTTAGAAAATAACGTTAATTACTTTAAGATGGTTTGAATGTGAAAAACATCCCTTGCTCTCTCTTCTTTCATAGGACTTGATTACGAGCCACTACAGGCTGGGAACCCTCAAAAGATAACTTTTGAATTATGGTCAATTTTCATAAAAACAGTTGAAAATTACTAGATACACTTTTACTTATTCATACGTCAAGTCATTAATCGGCAGTGTTCACTTTTGATTGTTATTATCAGCAACTATAAAATAACTACAATTTAATAGTAAAATATTTTTAATTTGGTTCGCCATAAATTATATTCGTATTTTCTAAAGGGCCCTTCCTATAAAAATCGGACTTAATTTTGTTTTATTTGTTGTTATTTTATATTTAATTAATTTATTTATTTCCATATCAATATATAACTTGTAAACTAACAAGCTTGAAAAGTAGATCGCCTACCAAAAACGCGACCCTAGCTCCATAAATATAATGTATTTGTACTAGAATAGGTCTGACTCTTATTTAGTGAGATCCTTTTTTATTTACGTACCAGGATAATTGAGGGTCTTATTCATACTTGGTGGTTTTCCATTCACTCTCCATGCACCATTAGCACCCTTTTTCTGTATATTAGGAAGGTTATGTCACTGATAGAGATTTCATGAAAAATAATAATTTAGTTATATCAGGAATCATAGCGGTGCACCTAAATTTCCATTTGATTTCATATAATCACTATCAAAAATATGGGACTCGTTGACGTTGAGCGAAAACACTCCTACTATGATCAATATCTTGAGAGTGTTCTTATTTTGAAACCGAAGATCAAACGTCTGACGTATATTAGTATGCAAAAATATGTCCTTGCAATTCGTCTCACTGTATTGTTGAATACTCAATATTTCTAAATCACGTCCTGATCGAACGATAACACCCATTTTTTTTTATGTAGTCTTGCCTGTCTCTTTGTTAGTTAACTAGTTAACATTTATTGCACCATATCTGTGGTTTCTAGACCAAAACAGCTCGTAACCCGGTTGTGTCAACTTTCAAGATACATGTGTTTGCTCATATTTTTTAATTTTTTATTTAAAGCACACTTTCTATTTTAATGATATCTTACATTCAATAATATGATGTGAGAATGTGTAGAGCACCCAGATTATGAACTACATTATGAATTACAAAAACACATATTTTTTTTCTGTCCACAACCCTATTACAGCTCTTTGTCCAGATTTAAAAAAATAAAAACGGGGATTTACAAATACGCTAATGATTTTTAGTTAGTTATAAGCTATTGGTTCGAATTTCCATGGTAAAGGATATTAAGCGTTAAAATATAGATATTGGAATATTTGGCATTCATAAAGGAGTGTAAATGTTTTGATTATCAAATTTGTAATTTCTTAATTTGGTGCACTGAACTACCGTATTTACTCACACAAAATACTATTTTTTGTCTGTTTTTAATGCCGAAAATTTGAACAGTCTCTTGTATGCGCACATCTAAAAAGTGACAAGGGCATCCACGTATTAATTACTCGGTAAACATACTCGCTACTAAAAATATATATTCTAAGTTAGCTATTTCACCATCGCAGTTTAAAAAAAAATAATGTTAGACCATTGACAACTGTATACATGTTTTCCGTGATATAAATCTCTCGTTTAATCTATAACTCATCTTCCAGGACTCAAAACCTTTCGGGGGATGCATATAGAAGGAATTCAGCTTTAAAACGTTTTAATAGCTAAGATGGGTGACCTGGCTGTCTAGGGGTAAGGTGTCAGACTTCTATGCTGGCGGCCGGGGTTCAATTCTCGGTCCCGGCACAGATTTATCTGATTACCAAACCCTTCCTTCATCTCTGACAAGACATCTTGTGAATGTGAGGAATGCCAGGCCTCCACCGTGGTTCGGATTCCACGTTAAACTGTAGGTCCTTTATTTCATCTCACAGTCACCCTACCATTACACATTAGCGTAAGTGCGTATAACCTGAACGGGTAGTAAGACGCGGTGCTAATAATAATAATAATAATAATAATAATAATAATAATAATAATAATAGCTAAGATAGATCAATCTGGTATTTCTTCAGACCTCTCACCTGGCTTTGTAAAACTAACCATAGATATGAATCCCAACATTATTACCGATGATCTAGAATAGCTTGGCATTTAATCCACTGGTCCGGGTGAGTATTAATTAAGAATAAACACGCTTCAATGGCCGAATGGTCTAACGCGCTACTCTCGTATTGGGCTATATTGCCGATGACGAGTGGATCGAGGTTTTAATTTCGGTCGGGTGCACTGAGGGTAGTTTTTCCAAAATGGTTTTCCGCTCTCCTTCTAGGCTAATGCAGGTACATTTCCTCTAAATATAATATTACTAATCCCCAAAATATTAACGTAATTAGAACATGAGCGTATAACCCGAACATTTAGTAAGAAGCGGTGCTTAAACAAAATAAAAGTTATAAATGATCTATTGAGATTGAAAATGTATCAAATTTACAAAGGATAAAGACGTTAACAAACATTAAACGCATTGACCACACTCCTAACAAATTCATATTAGCCAATTTCACCCTAAGCACGGTCAGATAAACAAGATGTTTCAACGTTCATAGAAAGTATACCTGACGGGTTCTTTAATAAAAATATAATAGTTAGGCTACGGTTAAATTTTAAAAGCGGTTATTTTCAAGTTACCCCTGTGTGCGAGACACTTTTGGTAGCAGCGTATGTTGGGTGGTCTAACTTAAGGCAGTCGAAACACACATATATTTTAGTTGTCTACATATCTCGCGTTCTCTCTCTCTCCCTCTCTCTCTCTCTCCCTCTCTATCTCCCTCTCTCCCCCTCCCTACCTCCCTCTCTCTCCCTGCCTTTATATTTGTGTATATATATTTTGGACATAAAGTCTGACTCCTTCACAGAGGGGCCCTCCTCCGTAAGAGCTCTGGCATTGTCCGGACTCGTGTTTTATTACAGTTTCAAGAGGAAACCATTAAATCTGACCTAAAAACTGGAAACACTTGCGCTCTAACATCATTTATTGCACTTTTTAACTTATTGATTGCAATCTTAAATATTTAAACTCTAAGCCTTTGTGTGATTTAATACACAGTTTTATTTTATTTATTTTTGTAAAAGCCTAATTATGTATGTCTGCCAAGCCTACATAATATATTACTATTAACAATAATTTTTACTCCTCAAATGTATATCCGAGATGTAAATTTTAATATCCACGTGTCTAAAATAGGGTTATTAATGATATATTCTATAGGGTAGGAATGAGGAGGGGACGTTTATATGGAATGAAACAACTATACCTTAAAGTGAGGATCAGAAGATTAAATAGACACAATTGCATTTAGAAAGCCACCTTTGTTGCACGCAGCCGCGATTTTAACCCTTAACTCCCTTGTAAATAGTGATTAAGTTTATTGTGAGTCAAGCAGATTAAGCTACTATAACTACTGGAACGAATACTTTAAAAATTCGTGAGTCTTTCTTATTTTCTGTGAATCATTGGGTCTGACTGCCTCGGTTGCACAGGCTTGGATTGGTTGAATTTGGTCACGTGGCCACGCCCCTCGCTCTCGGATTGGCTGTTGTTTTCCCCCCTCCCCTTCTACTGACCCCTTTCCAGTGTTCCAAACTGGTTTATTCTTGTGTCATTTGTTTTTATGTGTGCTCAATGGTTATATATGTATGCTCATTGCTTTTTTATTTGTGCTCATTGGTTATTTATATCTGGTTAGGATTCAGACGAGCGTTGGAGTTTTATATTTGTGTAGGGGAGTTTATTGTCGCAGGATTGGGACGGTGTGTTGGAGATTTTTTTTATATTTATTGGCATGCGGTCCACGGTGCCTGGCGCTCTTCCCTCGGCATTGCTAGTGAGCGCTGGGACCATCTTATTTGGCCCGCCGCTTAGCTAAGAGTGTGACCCCCGAGCAGCTGACAGCGTATCACGGCCGTAAGGCCCCTTTCACTTTTCCTTCACTCCCCACCCTCCTTACATCGCCAAGTCACAGAACGAACTAAGTTACACCGACTGCTCCCCCTTGCAAGACTCTGATGAACTGCCTTTCACTTCACCCCTCCCATCCCCTCACTTTGGCATACCCCTCTATTCGTGAGATCGTCAGTTGTCGCAAACTTGTTATAAATTTCGAAAGAGGGTGACAACGACCTTGTTGAAGAGTCATGAACCCCTAAGGCCGCTTGATACATCGGTAGTGGCCTTCTGAAGGTCGCTGGTTCAGATGTGCTTTCTACCTACCACGTTGATCCCTATCAACGCGGGCACAGAATAGAGAGTTTTTTCAGTGGTCTCTTCAAGAGCGTACCGTTGCTGAGAAAAGGCGCTAAAACCATAGTAAAACAGGCACTTCATACGAGTATCGACGTGCTCTCCGTCATCGCTAATCAGCGTTGTCCTTTCTAAAAAGATTTATGGCACCGTTTCGGTGAGGCTGTAACAAACCTGAAACACAAGGCGGAGCAGAAGATCGACACACTGATGACTGGCTCAGACTATAAAGGGCGTCACAAGAAGCACCGGCGTCAGTCTTCTGCCCTTGCCCGACGTTAAACGGTCAAGAAATAAGCAGTAAATATTTTCAGTTGAAATGTCGTTTCTACACCTCCAGTCCTGCGAGTGTGCCAGCAGTGAACTAGATCTCTTTTCCACCCCCACCCCCACGAAAACCAGAGTTTAAATTGGACAATGACTCCAGTACAAACCAGTCTCTTCCCTCACCGATGATTTGCCCATCGAATTTACCGTTACCGGGCAAGGTGTGTTCTATATTGATATTTCACAGACTATGTTCTATCTCAGGGCGGCCATCACCCGACGGTGGTACTTTCACAGAGGTGGATCAAATTGCTCCCGTCAACAACTGGTTGCATTCGTTATTCACACATGTGGATGTCATTTTAAACCAAAAACTAGTATCACCGCCCAACAACACGTATGCTTATAGATCGTACATTGAAACGTTGTTCATTTACAACAGTGACGCCAAAAGAACACATTTGATATGTGGTATGTGGTTCGCAGACAGCCCCGGAACCTTCGAGGTGGCTAACGCCAGCGACAAAGGATTTAAGGCCCGTCGCAGTCTCACCGCAAAAAGTAAGACGGTGGATCTTTTGGGGTATCTACACGGTGACGTTATTAACAAAAAAAAACTTTTTCAACGGTGCCGAACTCAGAGTCAAGTTGGTCCATTCTAGAGGCGGATCTAGTCTTATGGCCGTCCCTGAACTCCCTCACTTTAAGGTTCACTTCGCTGAAGCCGGCCTTCTAGTGCGACGTGTCAAAGTAGCACCTTCTATACTGTTGACACATGCCAAAGCATTAAACGTCAGTCTCGCAAAGTATCCCATCACCCGTGTCAAAGTAAAAACACTCACTATTCCTACGGGTGTGCAAGGGAAATCACTGGACAACGTATTCACCTGACAATTACCCAAACTATGCATCGTGGGATTTGTATCAAACTCTGCGTTCAACGGGGACGCCACCAAGAACCCGATCAACTTCCAAACCTATGGCATCAACCATTTCTCGCTGTACTAGGACGGGGAACAATAGCCGTCGAAACTGCTACAGCCCGATTTTTCAAACGGCAGCTATGTCATCCTACCACACACGGTTTTCTGGAACGGGTATCTATTTCATGAATGAAGGTAGTGACATCACACGGGAAGCCTTCCCTAAGGGATATCGTCTCTTGGCTTTTTACCTCACACCTAATATGTCCGCCCACATGACATCACATTGGAATTTGACGTTGCGTGGCTCTCTGAGCATCGAAGTGAGCTTCACCAGAGCTCTCACCGAAACCATCAACTGTATCGTGTATGGGGAGTTTGCCAACATCATTACCATTGAAAAGGACAGAAACGTCGTGACCGATTATGGGAGTTAATTTAAGTGACTTCCCACCCCTTACAATCGTCATTTACATCATGGACGTCATTGTGGATTTCCAGAGCTTCATCGACGACAACAAAGAGTTTATTGTCAAGTAACTGATTGTTTTATCTCTATGCAGTACATTACTTCAACATTGGATGGTAAAACCCCCAAACGCTATCGAGGAAATTTCATCCGCCGCTAAAAAGCAAGCTGACTATATCGTCAACAAACTGCACGGGATAGCGTTGATGTGGATTACTAAATGTAATACAAAATCCAAATACACTTACATCTGGCTAACTATGCCAATACCATTAAATTGAGTTAAAAGTTTCGGCGTACGGCGCCGGGATAGCAAAGCTGTGTGAGCATGCGTGTACAACAGGTTACATAGGAGTTAGGCACGTGGAAATGCACATATCGACATCTGGGAGCATGGCATCAGAATATACAACAACCAGTCCGTCTAGAAATGGGAATACCTTCTGAGGGTCACCATCAACAGTCCTACATTACAGCAAGTGTTTGCCATTATTACATGGGCATTGCCACGCATCTAACTCCCATGCAACCTGTTGTACACGCATGCTTGCACTGTATATGCAGGTTGGGCGTTGACTTTCTGAACACCCTGTATATACCTTGATAACTTTTTACAAATGTGTGCTTGGAGCAATTTATAGAAAAATACCAACTTATATTTTCGTATTCAACAATATAAATTTACTATATTATTAGTTTTATTATATAGTTAATGGTATTAGCTTTCCAAAGTGGCATAAGCAAATCACATGATTTGATATTCGAACACATTAAAGTAAATCTAGTAACTTTTTTTCCTGGTTGTCAGGTTTGTCCATTCGTGGGAAAATTGGGTGTATACGTCTCATGTATTTTAAATAATAAACAAGACTTAAATAAGAAGCTATATGTTATGATTAACTATATTCAATTTTTATTTAAATTGTAAAATAATCTATATTTTATTCAGTTTTTGGTTACTATGAAAAATGTTTTACCTTAGTTTCTTACATTTTACTTGTTTATTCATATTTTAATATAATTGACTACATTAGCTACTTTATTTTACTTTATGTTTGCATTTTGCTTACATTTGAATGTTAAGCATATAAAGGAAATCATATCATAAACTTATAATTTTTGTTGTAAACTTGAAATAATATGATTTCATCCAGTAGTTTTCTACCTAGAAAATACCACAATATTATTATTAAATATTATAATTTTTGTTATAAACTTATAGGGATAATAATATGATTTCAGCCAGTAATTTTGACCTAAAAATACCACAAAATCATTAATAAATCAATACATTATTAAAACCAAACGTTCGCATCTACAACATTTCTAAAATAATAATATCAAGTTTAATTTCTTTGTTCACAGGTAGGCCTAACCTCAGCTCTTGGGATATTCTCAAGAAGATTCTAGTTGAATATACGAAGCAGATATATAAAAATATGGTAGGAAGAGTCATTCAGAAATTACCATTATACTTTTATTTGTAGTTAGCATGATACAATCTTACTTTACTATTATCTATTATCAGTATTTATATAAGATATATTGTCACCCTCGGTGGTCTTGGGCAAAAGTGCTCGCCTCAATACCAGATTTTTCTTGAGCAATAAATATCCGTTGCACCTCTTCCTTCTGAGGGGAAGTAAAGCCCTGATATGTAAAATATCTCTGGAAGTCATGTAACAGTACTCTTCTCGGCAAAACTGGCAGGCCCTTTCACTCTCGCTCATAGAAATTATTGTGTGCTGGTATAATCAGTTGATGCATAAAGAGCATATTAAATAATTCAAATATATGAGTTATAGTAATATATTAAAAGTGATAGCTGCAAATAACATTGCTTGACGTATTTTACAGATATGCTTGCACGTTAATATGTCCTATTACATTCTCATGGAACCATGGCAACTAACAATGACCAAGGCATGTTGCTGACCCCAGAACTCAACCTGTATTTCTCACATTTACAGCTTTGCAGCCCACTATACTCTTAGGGTTTGGCCAGACTGACAAGCGTGTGAACGAGCGACTGAGCGAGCGCGTGATTGCCAGATAGTTATCGATATTAGTTGACAAGGAGGCGAAGGTTCGAATCTTGGCTCAGTGAACTGAGGGTGGTTTTTGACAAGTGATTTATTGTTGTGGTTTTCCATTTCACTATCCGCGCTAATGGTGATTCTTATTTATAAAGTTCTACTTTGATTATAATATTGAAGTGTTTTAACATATCAGTTTTACATATATAAATATATGCTCTATATATGTGTTATATCTATAAAGCGCGCGTGCTCGGGTCGCTCGCTCCAGTCTGGCCAGTCGCGCGAGCGAATGACTGAGTAACTGCTTTGCCAAATTGGCGAGCAAGCGCGTGATCATCAGTCAGCTCTCTTTATAATTGTTGACGATAAGGTAAAGGCTTGAATCTTGACTCAGTGAACTGAGGGTGATTATATTTTTTCAAGTGATTTATTGGTGTGGTTTTCCCATACTCGGTCCGCGCTAATGCTGATTCTTATTCGCAAGGCCTACTATGATATTAATATTAGTATTTTAACATATGACTTTTACATATATATCTACAGTTAACTTTGGTTATAATGAACCTATACGGGCTCAGATATTTTAACCTCCCAATAGAAATATTTATGCGGTAGTCATAATACAGGTTCTGAAAGTTTCAATTTTTTTGTTTACTTAAACCGAAGTTGAAGGTTCAATATAAACGAATTTCTTAACACACATTGAAATGTATGTGGTTTGGGACCAAGAATTAGGTCCACTGCAGCCGAATGTTCACTACAACCGAGTTTGCTAAAACCAGAGATGATTATATATATATATATATGGTTTGTGATCTTACCATTTAAATTAGGCCGTTAATAGCAAGTGTGCTAAGCCTATCGATAACTATATAAAAAATTCAATTATCATCTCAAATTGATAAGTTTTCCTATCATTCAATGAACCTACATGCACTAATATTGTCAAGCGCCTGTAAACAAGATTGTTCTGGCTCGAGCGCGCGTGCTTGAAAAATAGAAACAGTTTTATTGTCAATTGCGCGCGCTCCAATCTGGCCACCTCTCATTACAACCAAGGTTTTCTATTTTAGTTTTTAGTCGCTCGTTCACCCAGTCTGGCCGTACCCTTAACCATTTTTGCACTAATTGATGTCAAAGTAACACTTAATACAAGTATTTCAATTCTAAAAGAAAAGAATTAACTTATTTTAATACTCTCACATTAATTTATCATATTCTCTCTCACGACCTATTTAAAATGCTGAAAAATACTTAGGACCCCGTCTTACTAAACTGTTGGATCATACGCCTAAGCACTAATTACGATAATGTATTATGAATTAGAAGGGTTGAATATAGATGAAGTGAACCCGCATTTGCATGGCGGGAGAGTGGAAAACCATTTAGGGGTGGGGGGGGATTTAGTTCAGCCGAGCAAGATTATAACCTCGAGCTTCCCGTCCTCCTTGTTCTTCTTTCCTAGCACCGTGCCTTACTACCCAGTTGTACTGTACGCTAATGGGATAGGAATGGGTAAGGTTGAATCTAAAGGAAGTGTACCCGCATTTGCACGTAGAGAGAGAGTAAGGGCACATTTAAGAAAAATCACCCTCAGTACACTCGACTGAGATTGAACAATGATCTCCCTGTAATCGGCAGTCTAGTATATTAGCGCCATAGATCATGCGGCTAACGAAATGGGTGTTCATATTTAATCTCTTCCTTACATGTGCTGTACTATATTGACTTATCAAAGCTACTATGTTTTAGTTGGAAAATTTGCCTGACGTGTAGGAAGTTAAACATGTTTAAATTACCACTTCTT